>JAXGGA010000914.1:0-180099 GCA_038373865.1 Uloborus plumipes
CTAGCATATTAAAATTTTTATTGTTCTAGAAAATCTAATTTATGGACATGATGAATTCAAAAAGAAAATGCCATCATTTTCCACGTGATTTAATAGCTCTAGAAAAATAGATTGTAATCCAGTAAAGCTTTTTTTTTTGCATTACTAAGATTGCAGTGTCCTTATTGCGTCACCGAAGGACTGATTGGGGGATATGATCCACTGTTGTATATGCTGCAAATATGTGCATGAACTGTACTTAAAAGTGACCAAAAATAAATAAATAAAATAAATTATCAGTCCCCTAAATATGATGGTTAATCTTTCACTTTTCCATTGAAGAAAACATAAACTTTTTCTGAGTTGATCAAGTGTGGTTTTACATGTTTTTATATTGTACATTTTTTTTTCAATTAGAAAAAAAATAATTGAACTTAGTGACGTTTTCTCCTAGTTGGATTTATTGGGGTCCCGTGTTCCTAATAAGGATAAATTGAATTTTTTCATTAAAATTACTGAAAAATGTACACGGAATTATTATTATTATTATTATTATTGTTATTATTTTTGTTGTTATTATTATTGTTATTATTTTTGTAATTAAATTTCTCTTTTTTTGAGCTATGAGCTAATATTTAGAAAAGTGTCAATTTGAGTCCCAAGGGAATTTTCACTAGTATTTCAATAACTAGTTAAAAAAATAATTTTCCCCAGAAAGAAGATAAGGTTCTACTTTCATTTCATCTAATAACATCAGAAAAAAAATAATTTTTTTCTTCAGAAAATATTGTTTTTATACATCAAAAATCAGATCGGTAACGTGTCCCAAGTAGCAAAGCTTAGCATACAAACAGGTCATGCGCACTTTCTAACTTCCCAAAAAAAACGCACTTGCACAAAAAACGATTCTATTTTTACCCCTTTGTTAATAATTTACTTCATTTTTGTTTCAATCGATTTCTGATTTTCTAGCCGATGCGAAATAAGCGTGTCCCAAGTTCCGCCGTCAGAGTGGTAACAATAACTTCCGATCTATGTTTAGGCTCCCAAAATCATTTCCTGCACCTATACCACGTGATACTGAGTACCTGGTGGGATGTTTTATCGAATCGTAATTAAAAATTTGCATTTCTGCATCTAAAATTGTAGGTAAGATTTTTTAAAGTGATTTTATAAAATGTGTGTCATTTGAGTCATCAGATCGGTAACACGCTCTAAGATGCGCAGTTTTTATTATTTTAAAAATTATTTTATATATAAGTATAGTCCTTTATTACAAGTGAAAAAACCACGTGTTTGATTTTGGTTTAGTGCAATCGACTCGGAAATTAAAAAAAAAACTTTGTCAGTTTGTCAGATCGGTAACAGTCAGAGCGGTAACATTGAAAATCAGCGAATATGTTACAGAACTAACTCACACGTTTCAGAATTATAAAAAGCAAAAATAATAGGTTTTAGCCGTATATATTGAATATTTTTGTTCTTAAAAAATGAAAAGCAATGAGTTTTAGTACAATTGCTTCATTTGTGGTTTGTATGACCTAACAATAGAAGTTTGTAAAATAAGAAAAATTGACACTGCAGAAATTAAGTTAATTAATTATTATTATTTTATTTATTTATTTTTTGGTGCTTCAATTTCTCATAACTTCGCTAAATAACTAGATAATAACTAGCATGCTAAATTTGAATTTCTGATCAAGAAATTAAATTTCCTGTAACTAATTAAAGAAAAGCAAGCAGCAGAGTTGTGTGTTGCAAAAGTTGAAGTTGTGTGTTGTTTCAAAACAAAACATATGTTTTATGAGCTTGGATTTGGTAATCTCATAATTTATTTTATCTAAAAACCTTATCGCTCATTTTTATTATCAAGAAATGCTTTTTTATAATGAAAATTTTTTTTAGCCTAATATATATATTTTAATATAATTATCTTAATTCTATGTTAAAAATACAAGGAAATGATATCATATTTAGAGATGCCAACGAAGACTGAAAGCATAAACTCAAATATGTAACTCATATTAACATCAGATCTGTAACATTCATCAGATCTGTAACAGCTTAAAAGTGAGTAATCTAAGGAGGGGGTAAATAACTTCCTTGACCTCCCCCCTTTTATTTTCTTGCATTTAGACCCAATTTAGATTTAAAATCCGATATCAGTTTTTTTCTGCAAAAAATTTTTTTTTTCAGAAAACTCCAACTTCAAATTGGGAATTTTCTAAATATTGGCTCCTATGTGATTAATGCGTAATAGTCAATTAATTTTAAAAGATCGAGATACTATGGCAGAAGTCTATGATTAGCTTTACTTAACTTTCTCACCCTATGTTATGAAGCAGTTATACTTTGGACCCGCCCCCCCCCCCCCAGATAGGCTTTTGAAGATGACTTAGTGAAATGATTTCGTTCCACTCCTTTTTACATAAACTAAATAGCTTGTTGAACATTGATTTTCATCTATATTTTTGCGCCAGCAAAGAATGATTGATTGTTTGAATTTGTTCATTTAAGTGGTATTGATTTTCATTATTTGGATCAATAATTTTATCATGTAGCCGGCTGAAATCAATCATTTTGTAGGAAATATGTCTCAGGTCATCAAAACAAAAATACTTTCTGCGTCCTTAACTTACACAATATCTGACATTAATGCTGGTTGATACTGCAAAAACAGTTGCTCGTAATTATGCTACGATATTTTAGTCAAAGGCTTAGATTCAGTATATCTGATCTAGTATAAGATCATGAATCGTATAAGTTTGGATAAGTTATGTATAGTAAGTGAAATGAAAATCAAAATCTTGTAAGAAAATTGAAAGTTTATTTCTAAAACCGGAAGAAAAATAAATACCCAGTTGTACTTTTCAAAGTACAACTGGGCAATGATACATATGTAAGATTCGTACATATATAACATTGCTCTATATACATTGTTCCCCTTACAGTGATAGGTATATAGTTTCACCAAGGAAGTATTGTTTAGAAGTAAAACTTGCTGGTAATGATTTTCCATTATTTTAGTATACTGCAAAATTAAAAAAATCATCAAGTGATGCATCACTTGTTTTTATTAATTTTTACTGGCTGACCCGTTCAAAACATTTGTGCTTGACAGCGTAAGTTGAAAAATTCGATTTTGTCAAAGGTAATTCTTCGAATAACACCCACAAGGTGAATTGTTTGTTTACTTTTCGCCAATAGCGGTGGAAAAATTACGATAATGCCATACTTATGGAAATTTATGAATTATCAAAAAAGCACCCACAAAAGAATGCAATACGTTACAAAATATGAAAAATAGTTCAAATAGATGCATCTATTTTCTTTAAATATTTTAATGGATGTATTGCGATATTTCCGTTTAAAAAATATTCTTTTTTTTTTTAGATTTTAATACAACATACCTGTTTATCAAAATCTTGCAATGATATATTCATGGAGATTCGGATTAGAATTCGGCGTAGAATGATAGGTATGTTAAAAGCTTTATCGTCTTACTAGTAGGGGATTGAAAGCATGGCTTTTATATTATTTGCACGACTCTCTAACCAAGCAAAAAATGATTCCCTTACCCAATGCTATACATTAAGGCAATGCCTGGTCCAAAAAAATGTAACTGGTTGACTCGTGCGAAGTATTCGCGCTTGACAGTGAAAATATACAAATTTGGTTTTAAAAGTATATTTTTTTTAAGAAAAAATCTAAACATGAGTTTTTTTTTTTTATATTTTGACGAAAAACAGGGAAGGGGTGGTATTACCTCCATCGCATGAAGTTTTTTTTTTCATTTAACTTTAGACCAGAAATCAGTGTCCCACTATACTGCCGTGCTAAGTACAAAAGTCGTATCTGCACTTTTTAACAAAATTGAGTTATACTAAAACGCAACTTAACTTGGCACTGACGTCACTACGGGTGGAGCCAATAAGAGCTCACAAGCAGTTAGCGATCTCCTCTAATTCGCCAAGTAGGCTGTGACGTTTTATCTAGCTCGTTTTTCATAGGCTGACGTCACGCAAACGTCAAGCTGACGTCACGATGTTTTTGTCAAGAAAGGTTGCAGCGTAGCATAGAGTCACCAGGTGGCTCTTTGTGGTGTATATTACCTAAATTCAACGTTGTATAGTCGTTTGAGAACGGAAAATATTTTTTAAAAAATTCTGAAAAGCATCATCTGAATCAAATACATGGAGGTGCAAAACTTCAAAGAGTTTTGCACCTCAGAAGAGATCTGTACCTCAGAACCAGACTAACGTAAGTCCATTTTCGTCATTTTTCAGTAGAAGGGAAAAACGATGTATTCGACAATCGTTTTTCCCCTCTACCGAAAAATGACGAAAATGGACTTACGTTAGTCTGGTTCTGAGGTACAGATATCTCAGTTTAAGCTCGACTGCAGACACCACTTTTGCGCTTAGCACGGCAGTATATGTGTTGTACTAAAATTTATCTAATAAAACGTACACAAATCTCTGTATGTTTTCTTCATTTTGACGGAATATGCTAGTGTACCGAAGGAAGCATGTTTCTATCATGCAATACAGTATAACTTTTAAATTATATCCGAAAAATATAATACCAATTACGAAAATGGGTGCTAATAAGACGGACACCACCATGTCACCTCTACAATAACAGCAAACCTGACTATCTACTTTTACATTTCTTGTCTTAATGACAATATTACTAATTCTAAGTTTTTATCATTACGCGATATAGGAAAACACGGGGAAAATGAATTACTTAAAACCTTTGATTTCACACAAACTGTTGGTAATGCAAAAATTCTGGTTGGATATTTGAAATCAACATCAAAACATACTACAGCAACGCTATAAATTTTTTCATGTAAAAAAAAAACCTTTGTTAAATCGATGAAATTTCAAACTGCTTGTGAATAATTGGAGTGCAAAATATGTATCAGCATATCATTAAAACTACCACGTTGATGTAATTGTCTCTGCTTTTTCCACTAAAAAAACACTTAGGGTGAGTTCTGGTAAGTGCGTACCCTTTTTTGCAAAGTTCATGTTCTCAGGGATGCTGCTCTGTTGAAAAATCTTGTACACTCACAATTTTTTTTTAGTTTTCTTTCCAGATCCTTTACTAAGATTTTCAAGCATACAATATGTCAAATAAACCATAAGCATAGGTTTTGTGACCTGGTTTATGACACCTATTCTAAGGTACGCACTTTCCCTACCTAGCGGGGTAAGTGCGTCCACCTTAAATTATGTGAATATGAGCAGTAAAAACCTTCTGGCACATATTAAATATGTTAGGTAATTGCCTTGGGATAATTCCTAATACTAGAGATCAGCACTTGCTTGCATGGATGAAACGCAATCGGTGATATTCCACGCGTCTTGCGAACAACTGTGATTTTAAGATTCAGAGAGTTGTGTCTGTGATTCTTCCTCTGTCCTTTTAATAAGACCAAGTGAGCAAATGTAAGTTGTTTTTATTTAGTAATAATCACTCATAGTCTACATTGTTTATTTTGGTTAAATACATTAATCAGTCTGTGTTTAAGCCAGGGTTCGCACTTACCCCTTCTTAAATGTAAGATGAGACATGTGCGTCCAATAGCTTTGTTGCAAGTGCGTACCCCTGTGATTTTCTTTAATTCTATTTGTATGGTAGATCGTTAGGTGACCTGAGTGAACAATTCGGTTTTTTTTTTTTTTTGAATAAATACGGTTTTAAAATATTTTTCTTATTAGAATCAGCAGCAGTAAGAAAAAACACAAAATAAAGAGCAAAAAAAAAAAAAAAAAAAGAGAATAATTGATCATGATACGATAATTGTACTTTTTTTTTTCTTGTACATTAAAATAGTTTTTCACAAGGTGTTCTTAATTTTCTTAAATATAATTTATTCATTACTCCACCTACGTTTTTTGAATCAGTTGGTTCCTTATTTAGTGTTTCACTTAATTTCATTGCTTCATTTGTCATTCTGGTTTAAATTAAGTATAGCTTATGATCGCTATTTTCAACAAAAAATTTACTTTCTGATATCTAAAAGCCAATATATTTCAGAGATAATGAATAAAACTGAAATCTTATGCCGCATTCAATGTTAATATAAATACTTGATGGAAATGACGTCGGATTTATAATCGGTTTATAAAAGAGTTAAAAGCAAAATTAAAGGTGAATTACGAGAGTCGTATTTTCTACGTAATGGTACACACTTGCCTCATCATAAAGGTACGCACTTGCTCCGCATAATAGTACGCATATGCCTCATGATAGTGGTACGCACTTGCCCCATCATAATGGTGCGCACTTACCCCCACCTTACTTTAAAGAAAGGGAAAGTGCGTACCGTCATATAAACAAATTTTAGTTAGAGTATTTGATCAAAATACCCCATGCATGTTATTAGTAGTTATTACTTAAAAGAAACAACTTGCATTTCTTGACTTTAATTGCTTGGTATGACTACAAGAGAAACTGAAACAAAACCTTCTCAATCTTTACTTAAGAGTTTTTTTGAAGACATTTAAGTTATCCCTGATTGTGTTTCGTCTATTGAATCCAGGCCCGAATTCTGCCTATTGAAATTATCCTTAGACAGTTATCTAACATAGTCGATGTGTTGCAGAAGCCATTTCAAGACAGTGTTCATATAATTCCCAGTGGACGCACTTACCCCGTGGACGCACTTACCAGAACTCACCCTACATTTTTTGTGTTTCAACAGATAAACATTATTCTGTAGAAAGTTTTCCTCTCTTTTCTTTACAAAAATAACAAATCATTTACGAAAACGAAAAGCAGTTGGTCAATTCTTGGATTTCGAGAAACAATTTTTTAAGGCTCAACTTTTGATGTTGCATGAAAGGGAGGTCATTTAGCATCACATTTTCATGATGAGAAATCCATTCAAGGGATCCGCATCATGAGAAGCTCTTTCAAATTCTTCCCATCATGAGAAAGTTATTCAAATCTTAGGCGAGACGAGAAATTTATTTAAAATTTTCACATAAAGAAACAATACTTATTGCTGTACTTATTTTTAAGTACATCAATGAGCAGAATAGAAAATATCAAAGTATTAATATTTTTACTCATATAAAAAACTTTTTGTGGTTTATAAAAGTACTTTATATCATTTAATTTTAAAAGAGAGTGAATCATTTTTAGCGCTTATCAGTCACCAAAAGACTAATCTCTAGAAAGTAAAGGCTGAAAATGAATGTTTTGTAACATTTGTAATAGTTTAATCACGAATCACTCTCACCTTCTTATTAATTTACTTCATTAAGTGTAGTATTTTCAACTATTGAATCTTAACTACATAAAATCCATTAAAAAATTCCGTCTAGGACTAAAAACAGAGTAACTCATTTTCGTGAATCTTCTGCACACTGGTTTCGTATACACTGTAAAAATAATTGTTGTTTTTGCAGTGTAATACAGTTAATTTTACAGTAATAAACTGTAAAAATTTCTAATTTTACAGTAATAAACTGTAAAAATTTCTAATTTTACAGTAGAAAACTGCAAAATTGCTAATTTTACAGTAATAAGCTAAAATTGCTAATTACAGTTTATTCCCGTGCATTTTACAGTTTTAAGCTGGAACCTCGGCTGCCAGCCTTATACTGTTGTTTTTGCAGTATTATACCTTTAAGTTTTACGGCAATAAACTAAAATTGTTATATTTACAGTTTATTAGTTTGCATTTTATAGTTCAAATTGGAACCTCTGCTGCCAGTATTATACTGTAAACAACATTTCCTTTTTCGCAGTGTATATTTTCATTGGTCAAAAAAAACCTCCATAAAAATTGGAAAGCATTTTAAATATGCAAGCTTGCAACAAGCATTTTCCGGGGAAAATAAGAAAAAGAAGTCTAACGAAAGTAGTTTAAGAAAAGAAGCGATTTATTTCATAGCACTTAACGTGTAGTTTAGAAAAAGTAAACTAGATGCACAAGCCCTAAATTTACTTTCAAACATTCCCCTGTTACTTACCTTGTAAAACATACTAGAAGGAACTCGGGTGGTTTCCTGTCAATACTCAAAGCGCTAGTTTAAGATTTCGTAAAAAAGTCACTTTAAAATGTCACTCGCTGGAATTTCATTCTTATTTCTTCACGATGGATACATTCGAGTATTTACAGCATGTTGCTGTTACGAAAAGACTTCTTTTTTTTTTTTTTTTTGATTTGGGCTTATTTTGTTTTTGTTTAGATAAATGTTGTGGTAAAATTCAATGATATATATATATATACACACACGGTTGTTGTTTTTTCGGAAGAATTAAGTTAAACAAAAAAAATAATAAAGAGATTAATTAATAAAAGCACCAAAATTGCCCATTTGACAACGGAAAATCAATCATGTTTCCTGGTCATCTGTAGCATATTTCCTTTTTTTTAATATTATAGTTGCTTTCTTTGATTATCATGTTTTTGTTTATTCTGCAATTATTTTCTTTTTATTAAAGAGTTTATTTAATAATACTGCGAGAAATATGGCAAGAAGGCAACTTCACTCTTCATTGCATTTTTATACTCTTCCGAGAAGCCGGAAAATATGAGCAAGCTTGAACAGGCTTGCAAGTACTTGAAAAATATAACCGGAACGAAAATTACAAATTACAAAAGACTTTTTCTTTTTTTGCTTTATCAAAAGTCTGGGCATAAACCAGACTTTCTGCAAATCTCTCTTGAAACGTTGTTGGTTAAAGTTAAGGCGCGACTGTTTTTTTAGACTATAAAGTGTAGAGATTGCTCTAGTGAATAATCAAAATCCCAAAATCTCTGTAGTTCTCGTCTGCAACAGATGAGAAATTTTGTAAGCTGAAATTTGAAAATACTTTTTAGCATTTTGCTAATTTTTCGTAATTTAAATCGGTATTACTGTGGTAGTGCATAGTTTTTTACTTCACGGAGAGCAAGTACAAAACTGCGCATAGATAAAAAAGGACTAGAAAATTAATTTTTTTTTCGGGATGACGGACTTGGAAAAACGGATCGAACTGACAATTTGTCCCAAACGGATCGAACTGACAATTTGTCCCTTAATCCTACAAACTTCAACTTGGCTCAAAAGCAGCATGTGACAGCATGAGTAGATAAACAACTGAGTAGGAAAGCATTAAAATACAAAAAAATGTGCTTGAACCTTTTCGCAATGTCACAAATAAGCCATATTTGCAATATTATTTTGCGTCTTCTACCATCTCGTAAAAACTACTTATGTACTGTTTAGCTTGTTTAAAAGCACTAGCAACCTCTTTGATACCAAGTAAAATATATATATATATATATATATATATATATATATATATATATATATATATATATATATATATATATATATATATATATATATATATATATATATATATATATATATATATATATATATATATATATATATATATATATGACGCATAATCTCCAAAGCTAGTGAAAAACGGATCATCTGACAGTTAGGGATGTAATCCTACCATGGCTGCTTAGTAATGTTGCCATTATTAAAATTTTTTGTTATTGCAGTTCCGAGATTTGAGAGGGAGAACAAGTCTCTTTAGTGATGCAGTATCCCCTGTCTTTCCTTAACAATACTGTATTCGTAAAAAGTTTAATTTGTCTTCTTATTCTTATCGTCAGGCTGCAGCTCTTTCTTTACAAAAGCAAAGACAGGGATTTTTATTGCAGAAGGTTTTAAAAAACTGTCATCGTCATGTGAGCTTAAGACTATCACACAGAAAATATTTTTATTTGGGTACAATTCAATTTCACCGCTTACCTTTATTATCATCTTACTCGTCTTTTTCAAAGCAAAATAAGGACATAAACTTTTTTTGCGAGAATTTAAGAAACATAGCTGTGACTACAATTTTTGAATTAATATTAGTTTCGACTTAAACTTTAACTTATTTTTGATCATGATATAGTTACACGTATTTAACATTTATTTTCGGCGTAAAAAGTAAATTTAAAATAGATCTCTTTGTATTATATAATTACTTTTTAATTCAAAGCATTTATTCACACAGATTTATGCTTTAGAGTTTTGCCATTTTACTGCATAATCTTTGTGTTTACAGAAACAAAATTGGAAGTCATCGGTAAAACTGGAACATCAGTTTACAGACAGGAAAAAGGGCACGTTCTATCAGATATAGAAATCCTATTTTTAATTCAATGTGAAATATGACATAAATACTGTATAATGATCTAAGAAACATTATACAGTAAACAAATTCATTCATAAAATTGTATTAATATATACCTACTTTACGTTAAAATGAAAGTTAATTTTAAAACGTTAAACGAGAAATTCTTTTTCATAGCAATATTTGTACTCAATATTAAAATGTAACCGTATGTACCAACTCTTATGCAATTTAGTGAAGCCAATGCCCTAGAATTAATTGAAGAAAATCCAGCTGGTAATGATACAATGATTTTTTTCTTTATTTACTTATTTATTTTTGTCTCTTTTTCTTACATCAAAACTACCAAGATTACAACATTGCTTATTTTATTAAATAAAACAATTAACCGTCCCAACATGGTAGGTAAATATGTTTTATATGATTAAAACAAATTTAGTTTCATGTTATGTTATTATGTAAAACATCGTTTAATATCAAATTATCCATCACTAAAAATCATCCTGAGGAGATTTTGTAAGGATAAATTATGTTTCATTTTATAGTGCATAATAGATTTTTTTACATACTTGAAAATACATTTTGCTGCCACATAGCTGCAACCCATTGATGAATGGCTAAAACTCATTTTATTTAATAAATGAAATAATTCTAACCAAACCAATGTAAAGAATTAGTGAAAGCTTTTACATTATAGCAAGTTTCAAAATTTTATATTTAAAATACTTAAGTTTCGTTTTCCTCACCTTTGTTGTCATTATTTCATGAACTTGATCTGTAAACGGGCATTTTGAAACTGATGATACACTAGGTGGCCAAAAGTATCCGGACACTTTCAAAAATTTACATTTTTAGATATAACTCGAGAAATAAGTGATCAATTGTTCCTTAACTTTAGTCATACAAAATATATTCTTCACCGAACATTTCCAAGTTGAAATTAAATTACCCTTGCATTTGGGGGACGATAAGAAGGGGGGTCGAAAGAAAAACCGCTTTTTGACCATAACTCTTTGAAAATAGCTCGGAATAAGCTATGCATTTCAGTAATTAATTAGCATACTATGTATAATTACTGTACAAATTCAAATAAACGTACCACTCTTACTTCCGAAGATATGAAACATTTTTTAAAAAACGGCAATTTTATTTGAAGGGTTTTTGCTCATAACACGCAGAGTTTTTGATCAAACCTTATCAAAACTTCAGGAAAGATGACAAAATACAAGAGAAAGAACATACTAAAACGGTTTTTAAAAATATTAAAAATCCGATGAGATATGAACGTTAAAAGGAAAGAATTTTGCACGGCGCATGCGCGAAAGACAGAAATTTATAACTACAAAAATATTGTAGCCTGGTGTATACTGCATCTTATAAAAAAAGTTTCAGTTGAATATCGTAAAAATTGAAAAAGATATCAGCGATCTAGTGAGCTGTAATTCATTCATTTGCAGTCAATTCATAAATGGAGAGGGGTTGTTCACAAATAGTATAGGAACAATCGAGCATATTTTTCTATGTTAAATTGTATACTGTTTAAAAATTTATATTTGGCATAAAAGTCACATTTCGCCCATTCGGCCAAAAAGACCTTATAAGTAGGTGGCCAAAAGTATCCGGAGACCCCCTGAAACGTTGGTTTTGAACGATGACGAAATAACCTTTATTTTAAAAATAGCTCTTTGTGGACAGACCCTCACTATGCATGTATTGTCTGCGAATGAATGAAATACAGCTCACTAGATCGCTGATATCTTTTTCAATTTTCATGATATTCAACTGGAACTTTTTTTATAAGATGCAGTATATACCAGGCTACAATATTTTTGTAGTTATAAATTTCTGTCGTTCGCGCATGCGCCGTGAAATTTTTTTCCTTTTAACCTTCATATCTCATCGGATTTTTAATATTTTTAAAAACCTTTTTAGTATGTTCTTTCTCTTGTATTTTGTCATCTTTCCTGAAGTTTTGATAAGGTTTGATCAAAAACTCTGCGTGTTATGAGCAAAAACCCTTCAAATAAAATTGCCGTTTTTTAAAAAATGTTTCATATCTTCGGAAGTAAGGGTGGTGCGTTCATTTGAATTTGTATAGTAATTATACATAGTATGCTAATTAATTACTGAAATGCATAGCTTATTCCGAGATATTTTCAAAGAGTTATGGTCAAAAAGAGGTTATTCTTTCGACCCCCCTTCTTATCGTCCCCCAAATGCAAGGGTAATTTAATTTCAACTTGGAAATGTTCGGTGAAGCCTATATTTTGTATGACTAAAGTTAAAGAACAATTGATCACTTATTTCTCCAGCTATATGTAAAAATGTGAATTTTTGAAAGTGTCCGGATACTTTTGGCCACCTAGTGTATCTATTTTTGTGACTATCTTCTTTTGTGACGGTCAAAATGCAATTAAACATGGTCCATTTTGCGTATTTTTTGCTTATTTCTGTTACCGTAAAATGGGGTGAATCGGAACACTTTCCAGCTTTGATTGTAAAAAAAGCAGTTAAAATATCTTTTTTTAATTTGATTTTTTGGGTAAAAACTTCGGTCTTGCTTTACTTTTGATATTCCAAGCAAAGACAAAACATTTTTAACAATTATTATTAAAATATATAGGAAATTATGGGTGTTCCGAATCACCCCGCTGATAGGGGTCAATCGGAACACATGTTAAAATTTTTATTTTTTTCAATTTAACCTGTAATAGGTCTTACAAACATGAGTAATATTGATGAGGGAGAATAAGAACAGATATTTACTGTCAAATAAATGTATAATTTCAATACCAGTAAACGCTTATAATTTGTCAAAATTCAAAATAATTTTGAACTTATGAAAAATGAAAAGTAATTTTAAGAAATGCTTTTGAATTGAAATACAAATATTTAACATAAATGGAAGTCACTCATGTCGTCCACAAATATGTACTTGTCCTTAAAACTAGCAATCGTGACTTGTCTTAAGTTTTTTCATAACATCTCCTGGGATGAACTTTGACTTTTCTTTAGGTTCTTGAACTCTCTGGGTTTCGGGGATTGCCCTGAAATATTTTTTCGCTTATTCATCACTGTCTGTGTGCTGGACTTTTACTACATAAAGTCTATGTGACTTTCCCCCTCGTATTTTAAGTATAAAGAAGTCTCCTGGAGAAAAAATCTTTTGAAATCTGCAACTTTTTGTCATTCTAAGATCTAGTTGCTCACAAGAAGGGATAAATAGTAATAAATCCTTGTCCTTGTCTTGATTAGAGGAATTGGGGTTAGAATCTTGATTTTTTAAACAGTTTCCTTCAAATAAGTTTGAATTGGAACAGCAGAACTAAGTGTTCCGATTCGCCCCGCAAATTTTTTTCCTATGTCATTTTTCAGAATTCTTCATTTTTATGACACAATTTATAAAAAATGTAGATTCTAATGTGGTACTCCGTTGTTCAGATACATGTATAATTGAAACATACCACTCTTAGTTTTTAAATATAATAAGATTTGTTCTTGCATATAAAGTTTTGCAGTCTATGAAAATGTGATGTTTTCTAGGATTCCATGTGCAACCCTCCTTAGAAGGCAGTAGCGTTGCCAGATTGACAAAAGTAATTTTTTCCTACTTCCTATGATCTTACCTTTCTATAAAAAAATTAATGACGAAAAATACCCAATAGTATATTTATGAAGAATTTCTTTGTACGGTCGGGAAGTTTTGTTCCGATTGACCTCGCTGTTCCTATACACCCCATTTTACGGTACTGAACTTATTGCGCTCGGGTCATTCCATTTTAAATCAACAAATGGGGTGCGCATCACCATTTTTGATTTTGAGGTACAAACAGATTCAATAGTTTTACACCCAGTACTCACGTGCAGTAAAGTTTTATCATCATCACTGTACTCAGAAATACTATTTACAGTAGACTGCCTACTGTAACTTAAAATATCACAATCATCATTCTCAAAAACTCCTATGGAGCATTTAGGGTTATCCATTTATTCACAGTTTACATGTAGAAAGACAAATTTAAATTTATTTTTAAGGATTCTAAAGAATGTCTTCTTTTACCTTTAACAAAACATTCTGTGAATATGAATGAACTTGAAATGAAAACAAATCACATCAGCTTCACAAGATTTTACAGCAGAAACACTAGCTCAACAACCTACTTCTTTCAGAATTTGAAAGACAACTAAGATACACATGTGAGAGCAAGCCAGAACAAGGATGACCACATGATATGAACAAACCTGGACAAGTTGAGAAATGCTCAGTCCTGTTGTAGGTAGCAATCAGATGTTTAAAAATCAGACAAGTTTAGTGGTATTCTATATTCCCAGGTGTTAAAAATATTAAATTATCTTATTAAACTTTAAATATGTTTCTTCATTGCTCTTCTTAGTCTTTTTTTAGCATTTAAGGCAAAGAATAAGGTATATAATTACATTTAAATAAAGAAAAGATTTTAAAAAATGAAAATAATCGTGTTGTTTTTGTGCAATTTTTTGAAAGTTCAGTCCCTTATATCTGCCAAACGCCTTTGAATAACAAAGCAACTTTTGTTTTATTAGAAAGCTGGTAAAAAGTACTTAAAATACCACAAATGAAAAAAATTTTATCTTGCCCCCCACATGCATTTTTTTAGCGTTGAAAATTGGATTTTTTAAAAAATTTACAACTTTGGGGGGGCATATCTCATAAAGGGGGTGGAGTAACAAGCCAATTTTTTTTATACAGTAAGTAACCATGACTATGAATATATGATGAAAAAATCGGCTTGTTACTTTGAACCCTTCATGGGTTTTTTTTAATGTTCGAAAGTAGTAAAAAATGTCATTTTCGTCGTGAACTTTGACCTTGAAAAAATAAATATTTTTTTAAATGTCTGAAATTTATTAATAGCATATATAAAAAGATCTTTTTCTTAGCTTTCCAATGAGCTATATTTGAGCTCAAAATCTTTGATAGAAAAAAAGTTATAGTTCATAAGACAAAGCATCAAAACGCCCGATTTTCGCTGTTGCCAACAACAAAAATGGCCTATATATCAAAGGGTAAATTTTTTAAAAATAAAACGACCACCATTTTGAGCTTGGGAAGTAAAAGGAATACACATGCACATTTTTATCAAAATCAAAAATGGTGATGCAACAACTTTTTTGAGAATTTTTTTGATTTAAAATGGAATGACCCGCTCTGCTCAGAATTTTAACCTTTATGTTCATTTTAATATGAATATCGCCATTTATCAAAAATACACTGCTCAAAACAATTAAAGGATATTGTAAGTTTCCTATAAAAAATGGGTTAAAACATTTTTTAACATTTTTTTTTGCATAAAAGGGAAGAAGAGGGTTACAATTGTAAATTTTGCTCATTTCCAAATTTCATAGTATGCAAATTTTGAGTTTGACGTCGAAAACGGCTCTTTAGCTGCAGCGAATGAAATTTCACTCTCACTTTACTATAAGATAAGGTAGAAAAAATGATCGACGTTCTGTAAGAGTATTGTTCCGATGTGTGCCATGTCTCAACGAAGACATTTGACCAATGTAGAAGCTTCTAGAGTTGTTGGCAGACTAGAGAGAGGCCAAACACAAGCAGAGATAGCGGAAGCCATTGGAGTTTCTCAAAGTGCAGTTTCCAGGGTCTGGAACCGTTTTTTAGAGACTGGAAGTACTGACCATAGATCAGGATAAGGACGTAGACCGACTATACAACGTACAATGAAGACCGCCATTTGGCATTATCGGCTCGGAGACGCCGAAATATGAGTGCCACTCAACTGCAATGAGAACTTTGCTCGGCTACTGGCACCAGTGTTTCGACACAATCTGCCCGAAATTGACTCCACGTCGTTGTCATGCATGCCCGTCGACCAATGGTGTGTGTTAGATTAAGTGCAAGTCACCGTCGTGCCCACAGAGAGTGGGCAACGGAGCACGTTAGTTTGGGGAAGAAGTGAGTGGTGCAATATCCGGTTCTCTGATGAGTCCCGTTTTTCCCTTCATCCTGATAATAGGCGGGTTTTCATCTGGAGGGAACGTGGAACGAGAAATAATCCAGCGTTTGTGCGCGAAAGTGTCAGATTTGGTGGTGGAGGTGTGATGGTATACCCCAGCATTTCTATTGATGGTCCAACCGACCTCCGTATCTTCCGAAATGGAGCTCTGACTGGTCATCGATATAGACCTATCGTCGTCCCTTACGCTGCAGCAATTGGAGATGACTTCATTTTAATGCACGACAATTGCAGACCACATCGTGCTAACTTGGTGAATGATTTTCTTTTTGAAGAAGGAATCGTACGTATGGAATGGCCAGCATGTTCTCCGGATATGAACCCAATAGAACATGTTTGGGACATCCTAGGAAGACGAGTGGCTGAACGCCTATCACCTCCAGAAACTCTCCAGGTACTCAAAAGAGCTCTTCAGGAGGAGTGGGGCAGAATACCCCCGCCCCTCATTAATACCCTCATTGAATCCATGCCTCAGGGGTGTTTAATACTGCTAGCTGTCCGGGGAAACCATACCTCATACTAAAATTTGTTTTCTTCAACGGAAACGATTTTTTTATTTGTTTTTCTCATTTTTAGAAAATGCGTTTTTTTTTTTCTTTTTTTTCCATTTTGTACCCAAAAGTTGAATAAAAAGAATTTTTTTTCTGCCAACCTAATGTAATTTTTATCTCTTATAGCTTACTACGTGTAGTCGATAATGTATCAATCAACCAAAATGGTCTTTAGGTGCAAAATCAATCCAAATTCTCAATATCCTTTAATTGTTTTGAGCAGTGTACACTGTACATTGTAATTTTTTTTTTACAGAAAACGTGAATCTAAGTTCATTAATATTTCACTTATTTTCATAGTCCCTATGATTCCTGAATATTTAGAAGTGCTTCGTTTTTTCTTTCTAATATTATACAATAAAACCGAAATCAATGTTTCACTACTGCAGCAAAAAATCTTCGTTACATTTAGCGTCGTTTATTGGTCCTTCATAGGTATATATTTTGCTATCAGTTGCAAATTTTATTTAAATCGAACAAGTTGATTTATGAAGATTCTGAACTGTATTAGATACAACTTAACAAAAGATTTTGATTTATAAATTCAGTTACCAAGTAAAATAATTTGAACTTACACATATACACATTAAAAATAGATTAATAAAAAAAATTATTTTCAATTTAAATCATTTTTAAAATTGGAAAACTAGTCTATGCCCGATTGAAAAATGCCTCTGTTTCTATCGCAACAAAAACTGAAACGATGCTTAGAAGTTAAAGTTCAACTTTCTTTCTTTAATGCATAGATCAACTATAATCTGCTTGTTTCAAAAAGTGTAGTTCAAGTGAAGTCTTTATTTTTTTTTTCTTTTCATTTTTTCCTTGATGCACGAACTAATTCATTTTTGTTCTGCAACATAACCAATATCAAATTTAGAATCCCAAGTACAAAGAATTAATGCTCTTAATTGGTATTTGACATTGCTTCTGAGCAATATAGAACGTTTATGAGACATAAACGTGTATCACGAGACATTTATGGCCATGTAATAATAATCTTGAGTGCACGTATCGCTCTGAAATGGTTAACTCACTCCCTCCTTCATAGTTACATTATCTTTAGGAGAATTTCGCTTCTAACTGTTCTGTAGTTAAAATTTAATCTCAAATATAGTTAGTTTTATTTGGAAACTTTTCAGCACTTATCATTTACGAAAGCTTTAAGAAATAGTGTAATGATCGTCTGGTGTTTGAACAGCCTTTCTTTTTCTTTTGAATTTAATATAGACATATATATATATGTAGTGTAAAGCGAAAGTCCTAAATCTAGTAAACATAGGCATTAGCCGGTTATTATCAACATTTATATACAGAGTGACTAGAAATAACTTGGACTTACATGATACAATATAACTTTAATGGTAATGTAAGTATTTCTACCAAACTTTAAAATGAATATGAATACATTGCAAATTATAATTCCAACGTTGAATACATTATTTCGTCTAATATATTTAAATATTTTCACAGTGGTTACGTTTAGTCTTAATACATAGCTTTAAACATTTCACAAAATTTTCGGCTGAGAGCCGTATCTGACTTACTGTTATTTAATCCCATTACATGCGTACGGATTTCCTTATGGGTGAAAGTTTTATGAGGTTCAACACATACCCTTGTGTCCAAGTTGGACCAGTCAGAATTATCCATTGGGTTCAAATCTGGGAAGTACACCCTTGTGCAAATTAATTGAAACAAATAATTTTTTTCTTAATTTTGAAATTGATCCTAGTATTTTTTACTAATCACACTAAAAGTAGTAAAAATATGAATGAGATGAATAAATTGTTCTCCTGTTATCAATTTTCACTAATGAGAGGGGTTCTAGCGGCGCATGTGCAGGAAATTCCGTAGATTAAAACTGCATCTATGATCATGTCAGTTGAGATTTCACTGTTGTAAGCGATAAATGTGACGCCACGAAGTCGTACAAAAATTGTTACTCTTTTCAGACATACGCCAAAGATGTTTAGAGAGATTTCGAAGATACTTGACGTTAGTATTGCAAACGTGAGCCGTGTTATAAAACAAAAAAGAGAAGCAGTATCTATATCGCCAAAGAGCAGAGGGAAATGTTCCCAAAAATTGGAAACAACACCAAGAAATGACTCTTTTCTACCTATGCAAAGTTAAAAGACTTGTAGATTTAACTTAATAGAGTAACTTAATAGATATTTAAAAAGGTATGGAATAAATATGAGCTCATTTACTGCTCGGAAGCATCTTATTGCAGCCGGTCGGCTAGCCAATCGGTTTATGAAGAAATAGCTTCTAACCAAACCATTAAAGAAAACGCGTTACTTGTGGATATTAAAATGTAAGAATTGAGCTGTTAAAAAGAGAGGAAAGAATTATTTTGTGACATAACTCATTTCATTGTAAAAGACCAACGAACGTAAACCTCCGGGTAAAAGAATTCGGGACTGCATCATGAACCGATTTGTTTACACCCTCAAAAAAAGATGTTTGGGAGTTGTTTCTGTTAAAATAGGGTTGGTTATTTGCAGTCTGCTGAGGGTGTGATGCCTTCTGAGCGATCTAGTACAATGTCGGAAAAAATGCTTTACCTTTATTGAAGAAACAATGAGCAGAAGGAAAGGAGATTTTCTAACCGGATTTAGTCCTTTGCTATACGCATAAAATTACCAGGAAATTCATGTCTGAAAACCAAATGGAGACAATGGAGAACTTGGGAACTCTTCTGGTATCTATCCAGTCTAGAATCTTTGGGCTATATGCAAGAATCGCTTATTGCATAAGGGCTGTTCAACTATGGAGAAGCTAATCACTGCGCTTATTCATATCTGATACAAGGACACAATAATATAAATGAGTGTAAAAAAATTAGTGGATTCCATGGCAAAACGTATCCAAATGTTAATAAGGAGTCGTTAAGATCCTATTATGTTATAAAATCTCTTGACTTAACATAAATTCAGATAAAATCGATTTTTTGTTAGTTTTCTCAACTTTTCGAGTTTGTTTCAATTAATTTACACAAGGGTGTACGGTAGCCATTCATGAGTTCCAATAAAGTCCCAAAAATGTGTCTTGCCCCAATCTTGAGCGCCTTTAGCTCTGTGTAGGAGCGGAATCCCGTTGGAAGGTTAACTTTTTGTTTCCAAAGAACTTATGCGACCAAGGCAAAAGTTTTTTCAAAATAAGTTTGCGATGAGCTTTTTATTAATTTTTATTCCTTGATCAACAAAATCAAGTGATGCTTTCCCACCTGCACATATCTCGCCAGAAACCATTACAGATTGCGGTCTTTCATGTTGTCTAACAATGCGAAAAGATCCACAGGTGTATCTGATCACCAAATTCTATTATTATGGCTATTGTGAACTTGCTCAATCGAAAACAGTTTATCGTCTGATAAGAAAAAAATGTTTGCCATCGATCATCTGCAGCTCGCTTCAACAGTTCTTTACACTTTTAAAGTCTTGTATGTCTGTTCTCTGCTTTTAGATTTTGAGCTAGTTTTATTTTGTTAGAGCTAAGGCAACACATAACTCTTGCCATTAAACAAGTGGTTTCTCTATTGATCTTTATCTCTCTAGCAGCCTTTCTCATTGAAATCCCGGGATTTCATTGAATTGGTATTTTATAACTATCCTTTTTTTAGTGATGTGTTAACTGTGCGCGTTCTTCATCTTCCTGCCTTGTCATCATCATGTTCGAGTTTTTTAAACCTTTTAATTGTGTATAAAATTATCTGTTTAGTCGCTTTCAATCGTTGAACAATTTCCCATTGTTTCATTCCTTGCTTATGTAGTTCAAGAATGGCAGATCCTTTGATAAATTATAATGGTTATCACAACCAACTTACTAACACCAATTTAGTAGCTTTCTATCATTGATTCCCTATAACAATATCATTATAGCTTTCGTGATACTTACAGATATTTGGTTTGAAACTTCATCCAAGTTATTTCTTATCATCTTGTACATACGCTACCCGTGAAAGACCGAATATTTTCTGCGTTTCATTGGGGAAATCGACGTTCCCAAATTTCGCTCTTTTACTGTAGCATATAAAACTTATAAATTACTTCTATATACTTGTGTGTGTAAAGACAGGGTCAAGTGTTTTCCTTAAACTTTCTGAAAAGCTACTTAAATGCGTATTACTCCCTTATTCTGTTGATTCTATACATTTATTAGCATGGCATTTAGCAACTAAACTTCTAATTATCTACCCGAGGTACCGGTCTTTAGAATCTTATGTAAGTTTCAAAATAATGTAATGAAGTTAAACTAATTGCATAAATATTTTGTTCTGTTAGAAACTGTTACGGTATTGAAAAAGTGATGTTGCGCTAAAAAAAAGACTGCATAAAAGCAGACAGTATATTTTTTTTTTACCCTTTTGTGATTATGAGTTTGCCTTGACAAGAAACAAAAATGGTTTATGCCGAAAAATCTGACTTTCTTCTAATAATTCTTAACTTTTACTGAAATGCATTGTTCTGTGCGCCAAGTTCGATAAACTATTATAAATTATAAAAACGTTGACAACGCTTAGATAAGCTTAACAAAAAGAATCATTTTCTTCAAGGTATATTACAAATTTTAAGGCGCTTACGATGTTTTTAATAAAACTGCCGCAAAACCTACGAATATAAATGAAATTGTTAAATCAATAATGCGAAAAAAACCTATTGAAGAGATATTTTTGGATACGTTGCAGACACTTGCTTCAAACATGCTCTTTATAGCTAAAACTATGCTTCCCATGGCAGGTTGTGGTGGTCGGTGCCACAAAAAAGTATAACTAGATAAATAAACGAGAAAATAAATAATAAAAAAAATAACAATTAAATAAATAAACAAGTAAAAAATTATTCCATTAGCTGAGCAAATTCAGTTCTCAAATTTTGTTCTTTTCTACGCATTAAATGTAACTCTAGTGCGCTGAATCGAATGAAACAAGTGTCAACGCAATGCAACTTACCGTTTCGGAGATGGTTGAATTTTAGTTCAATTTTTCATTTTCTAATTTTTGTATTTCTTGAAATTTTAAATATTTCTAGGTGTCTTTCACGAATATGCTTTAAAATTTTGAAGTTTCGTACTTTGGCTTAAAAAAACATCTTATCTGAATGTAAAAATGAGTTCCAGTTATTTAATTTTCGTTATACCCTTCTTATTGCAATATGCTTTGTTGTAATATACTTGCTGCCCACCTCTACTTAAAACATTTTCTGGACAACATTTTTTTTTAACCTGAAGAAACAACTTTCCTTCCAAATCTCAATCAAGGGAGATTATAGGAAGCACACCTACCTATCTTTGAAAGACTTACTTCTGCCGACAGACACGAATGTGCTTAAAGCGTCACAATGTTCTACTGTGAAATAACTCAACTTAGCAACTGAGGCAAAATGGTCCTGGAGGTATGTGCCGAATTCGGCACACCTGATTTAAAGGGTTAACAGGCTCAGGGTTAAACCTTTATCTGTTTCAAATAAATAATATTTCAGTATTTACTTAAATACTTCCTGGCATACCATATATTTTATCTCTTGTGATTATGAGATTTAGAAACTAATTTATTTTACGTGTTCCCATATGTAGAGAGACGAGCATAAAATTGCCCATGAGTAAAGCAATCCTTCTCTCAGTTAAGTACAACTCATTTCAAAATCTGATCATGGGGTTTGTTTATTGCGATGGCAAAATAATATTTTACGGAAAACTGTACTTGCTTAAAATGGAAAGGGTTTAAATTCATGAAAAAAGACGTTGATTTGAAGACGGTAAATCGCAATATCATGTACATCCCCAAGTAGCATCAACTCATCGGATTTTGCTCGGCCGATCAACAAACTCCTCGTAAACTGATCCCGTAACGCACGACGACATCGTTCCGATCAGTATCCGAGCACGGTTTTCGATGAGCTACTTTTCATCGGAAAGCGATATCTTTCGGATCAACTTTCCCGATGAAAATAAGATGAGCAAAATTCCATCGGAAAATGATATCCTTCCGATCAACTTTCCCGATGAAAATAAGATGAGCAAAATTCCATCGGAAAATGATATCCTTCCGATCAACTTTCCCGATGAAAATAAGATGAGCTATATTCCATCGAAAAACGGTATCCTTCCGATCAAATTTCCCGATGGAAATTAACCGAGCTATGTGTTATTGGAAAACTATATACTTCCAATCAAATTTCCCGATGAAAATATGCCAAGCTACAGATTTTATCGGAAAGAGGTAATAAAGATCAAATTTTCTGATGAAAATTTTCCCAATCTCAAATTTTTGTTAAATATGCAGTGTCGGTCTCATTATTCGTAGACTTGGTAGCGTGGTGGTAGAGCGTTGGCTTTCCGCGCCGATAACTCGGGTTCGATGCTGGAGTTGGCCAGTCGCAAATGGTTGGGGGAAATAAAAAAGAGGTTCCAAAATTCACTGCCACGGAACTAAACTGCGCTTTTTTTTTCTTTTTTTCTCTTTTTTCTTTAAATTGATCCTACTCTCATCGTATTTTGATCCAAAATTTATCGCCACGGAACTACACTGCTCGTATATTGATCCAACTCTCATCGTATTTTCATCCAAAATTGATCCTAAATTCATCGGCACGGGACTGCACTGCTCGTAAATTGCTCCAAATCTCATCGTAAACTCATCGGATTTTGCTGCTCGGATTCTGATTGGCCGATGAGACATATTGGAGCAATTCCCGATGAAAACTCATCGAAATCCGATCACCGGCCGATGAGAATTTCATCGGGTTTCGATGAATGGCCGATCATCGCCCGATGAGATTATGCTGCTAGGGTCGTTCTCTGTTGTTGCGTAGAGCCCAAATCGACGGAAGGTAGAAACTTTCATCAGTAGAAAAATATCATTCCGTCATACAATGGAATTAGTAATTTCTCAAGAGCAATCAGTAAGCCGGTTCTGGACAATGCTGTAGAAGAAAAATAATCAGAGCTGTCAGGAGTAAATTGGAAACTTTTACCACGTGTTTTACTATGAAATGTAAAATGCTTTCCTTTTGCCTAATATTTTGCAGATATCGTTTTTTACCAAAGATTTTGCCTTTTATAATTACTAAATATTTGCTGAAGAAATACTAAAAAAAGCGTTCTTAATATTGCCTTTTTTTAGGTAACCTAAATGTAATGAAAGAAACAGTAAAATTTCCTTCCGACAGTGTAAATATAAAGAGAGCATATAATTCGCATAAAAATAGTCTGTTTAAACATCATACCTTGCATAAAAAAGGAGAGACACATAATTAGTTACTTATATAAGTTTTTCTTTGGTATGATTGTTTGAAAAAGTGATCACAAGAACCAACAGAAAAGATTCCAGAAACACAATATTTGGTTCTTAATAATATTTTCCCTTTGTTAAACAGATGAGAAACAAAATGAGGCTTAGTGTATTTTTTGATTCATTATTTAACGAGCAGATATTATTTAAGAGCTGCTCTTTTTCCTGAAAAAGAGAGGTATTTAGTTAAAAAATACTTTTTAGATAATTTTTTTAAACATAGTTTCCTCTTATGAAAGGAATGACTTTTGTGTGACAGCTGCATAATTAAAGGCATACTCTTGAGTGTTTGAGCACTACTTTATGAGTTCTGCTTCTTTTTATTTTATCTTGTATTGTTGTGCAAGAGTATAAGATGAGATTTGTTTTTTACAAATTTACTCTTAACCTATTCTAACGAAGATAGTATAGATTTATATAAGTATCTTATTCTGGTAATTATTGACGCATGAACAAGCTCTTTTGTTCCAGCAACTTATAATATTTTCGAAGAAAAATTATCTTTTAGACCTATCTTATTTTTTCTGAAAAAGCGTAGTTTAACTTTTATCCTCGGATTTTTTTTGTATTATAAATACGTTTGTAGTCAGTCTGTACATCCTTCTTCTTTTTATTTTCTAGATCATAACTCTTTTAAGACAATGCTATTGAACTAAGAAGAAATAATGGTGCACAAATGTTTTTATAGGACAAGCATTCTGAAATGGATGTTTTAAATTGGTTCTTACTTCTTACTTCTTCAAATGTTACTGATGTTGCACACAAATACAAAATGAGTCTTTATTTCTTCTTGGGTTGGAAAAACATATATAGGTTAACGGGTCCAGGTGATACAAGGGTTTCAATTATCGAGTACTTGTGTGACCAGGACTGAAAGATTAAAGAAAAAGCAACAGATAGAGGCTGATTCGACCTGCGTAGGCGGATGTCACCAAAACTTGTCTAATGTTATCGTTGATATTTATATTCACGTTGCACAACTTCTGAAGTAAGTTGTTCCGATTCAAAGGAAGCCCTAATTTTTGGAGGAAACTTTAACTACGCGGTTTGTGTTAAGTTCCCCTACATAGTGTCAAAACAACTTCAAAAAACCAGGGTCGAGTTTTAAACGAATGCATAAAGATCAGCATTTCTGCAGAGCTCCTAGACTCTTATATACAAAACTAAATCAGCACCCCGTGGCAGAACGGAGAAAAACGCTTGACTTGCAAGCTGTCTGGAAACATTAAGACTAAGGTTGAGGGTTTCGATCCTAACCAGACGTCCTGAGTTCAAATTCCTCTTTTCGTGCTTTAAAAATGTCATAATTGTAATTAAAATGAACTTCAGATTCGTGTGCTTTGGTCGTAAGAAACATGAGCCTAATGAATATTGGATAAATAAGTAATTGAAATAACATGAGAGGAAGAAACTGCAATGAAGATGAAAAAAAAGAGCTATTTTATTTGTTATTTTTAATACACTGTAAAAAAATAAACTGATGCTTTTATAAAATAGTACTAGCAGCAGAAGTGCAAGTTTAAAACTAAAATTAGCAATTTTACAATTCATTAGTGTAAAATTAGTAATTTTACAGTTTATTACTGTGCATTTTAGTTTAAAACTGGAACCCCTTGGCCGCTAGTATTATACGGTAAAAATATCAGTTTTTTTGCAGTGCACTATTAAGGCAATAATATATCAATGTAAAGAGAAAAAATTGTTAGTATATACACAAGACGACCCAGAACATCGTGTATAAAATTAAAGGGGAGGTAGAGGACACGATTGCAAGCAAGAATCACTCAGGAACATACGGTCGCACTACATGAACACAAAACAAAACACTGAAGAAACGAAACAAATCATAAATTTATTACTCAAAGATTATTTTAGACAACTTAAAAAGAAGAAAAAAAAGGTCAAAGCGGTTATTTAAAGTGGCAACGAGTAGCTCTAATGCACGCTTCACAATGATAACGCAACGATGTATGAAAGCTTGTCAGAATGGTTTGTTATAGCAACGATCGCAACGTTGTCGTTGCAAGGCATAAATTACAACAGCAGCTGCATGTGTTACAACAGCTGCTATAAGCCTTTCTTAAAAACTCAAATGTAGTGTAAAGTCTGATTTGTGAAACACTTTATCATTATTTGTTACCTGTTTAGCATCTTTCAGTGTCTGGCTTTGTGTGCATGTAGCTCTCTAGCATTGCATTCGGAGACTTCGTGATTCTTGCTTGCTGTCGTATTCTCTACCTCAACGCCAAGTTTGTACACGATGTACTGGGTCACCCTGTACATGTGAAATCAAGGACAGTTCCTGATCTGGCAGTTTTAAGTATTGTATATTAATTAATTTTATACTTTCGATTTAGAATTTATAAAAATGCGTTATTAGCTAATCATTAAACCATCGAAAAACTAACTTGAAGAATAAGTCAATTTGCACTTGAAAATGAGTAACTCTCCAAGAAAATCTAATGAAGGATGATTTTACTTGAGATGTAATCTTTCAAATAATGTCTGTAAGGTTAAAAATAATTCCTGTGTAAACTTACGCATAAATAAGTTAAACGTTACAATTAAGTGGCATTAGTATGCTATAATCTTTTCAAAGTGATCCGTTACTTTGCACCAGTTTTATCAGTTAAATTATTCCAGTTCATTTTAGGTAGCAATGCTGCCTTTGCTTCGGATGCTGCTTCTTGCTATTGAAGTAAATGCGGAATTGTTGATAATGTTTTTCAGTCTACCAAATATGGTTCTAGATGTTTTAATATTGCAAATGAAAATATATTTATTTTTAAGTTTGATAAAACGTTTCGGCATTTTTTCAGAGTCGGTTTTATTAAGTTCCCTTGTTCTAAATTTGGCCAATTGGCCACTTTTTTGATAAAGTTGCTAAGAAACATAACTTCAACTTAACTTTGGCACATGGAATTATTGTGTTACTTATTTTTAATGACTCATTTGATAAGTGTGCTGAAATTGTAGCCAATATAACCATAAATAAATGAGATAATAAGTCTTAAACCTTAGGTTGGCCCTATCTGGGTTATACATTTCATTCACGGTTTAATTCATATTTCCCATCTCAGCGTAAATGAATTTATTTATTACTGATTCATAATTTAACTTTACTTCTTCAAGTGAGGATGCAGAATTTTTATTTGAGTCAGAGGCTCGAAGAGGGGATTGAGGAGAAACCCACCTGAATTTCATGGTTTTAAATTGTATTGCTAGACCAAGAAGGTAATTATAGGTATTTGTAAAGACTATCATGAGTCTAGCTTTAGCTCGTTATCTATCTCACCACTATCACCAATACTTTGATAAATTCAGAAGAGATCTGACGCATGCAGAAATTTACAGAACGTCGTGCGTTAAAATATCAAACAGCACCATAAACTTCTGGCGATATCGGTACATGTGAATTTGATTGCAAGTAGCCTGATGGAAAATGGGACAAAAATCCTTGTTATTGTGTTTTTTTGTATTTTGTCTAGTGCTGCTTTCGTACCTCTTCATATGTATTACGCTACCAGTTTCCAGGAAACAATGTCAGTTTTTTCTTCTAAGGACAGCATTTCTTCAAACAATTGTGTAAGATAACAATAGATTTAGCTTTTCATGGAAATGGCTTGTTTTTGGATAACCTTGCATATAAAAGATTACTTTCATTATTTTTTAAATACGTGTTTTCTTTTTTTAAATATTATTATAATTATGATTCACAGCATTTAAAAATATGTAAAACTGAAAAAAAATATCCTATAACTAAAATTACCTAGATAGTATGAACGAAAAAGGTGCATGTCATGCAAAAGACAAACTTTTTAATGTCTTACATTTTCTTGAAAGTATACGGAATGCAGCCGAAATAAAAATGAGTTTTGTAACTCCAAGTAAAAACAAACTATCTTAAAGTGTTTATCAAAGTAGTCTTTTTTAGAAACTTAATTGTGATTAATCATAAACTAAGCATTCTTTAGGGCAGTTTCCTAAATATGAGCAATTTTTCTTTCAAGACATTTCAAAGTATGGTGTGAAAAATTTCATGAGAAAACTTGTTTTTTGTTTTGAACATAAAATGCCAAGAACAAGCTATTTCAGTGCAAGAAATAAATAAAACAAACTCTTTCGTTGTCATTTATAAACAATATATTAAAAGTTTAATATCAACGTTTAAGAACTTTAATTACTATTTTTTAACAAGAATAAAATGCTCAAAAACAAGAATAAAAATATTATAAGTACGAATTTTAACACTTCGCTCCGAAACTTTAATCCTACTTAGTGTTTCTTCTTTGATAAAAACTAAAGACATTTATTTTGTACATTGCAGCTGCTGCACAGTTAAATAATTAATTAAAAGATTCAATTTATTTACTTCACTTCGCAAACTAGAATATATATTTCCATAAAAATAAAATAACGCTTATTATGATTAAAACGTTCAATTAGAGACTACTTTGGAAAATTAAATGAAAAAAGTGCCTGTTTTTGAAACAAGAAATTAATCTCATGAAATTGAGTTGCATCTTTTTTCCTTTAAATTTTTCAAATACATCTGAATAAAACTGATATTTATTGGTCTTCGTTTGTTGCTTTTGAATACCTCTTTCTTTACTTTCACTATGTTAATACATTAAGTAACATAATCTATATAGATTAAAACTTCCTAATATTAAATTAAAGACTTTAACACGTCTTTCAATTATAAAGTTCAAAAGTGTAATTTTTCTTTTTGAGCAGTAATATCCATGTCATTTAACTGAAAAAAATATAATTATACTTAAGCACATGCCGTTTCATGTTTTTGACACATTTCTTTTCGTTTCCTTATTTTCAATCGTGACAGGCTACTTGCGAAAAAAAATTTAGAATAACCCGTAGTGTGGAATATGAAAAAAGTCCTGGATGACCATCAACATCTCATAATGCCATACATCTGACAATTTACAATGAGTTACCCTTCATAAGCCAAGGCAAAGCAGAACTAAAGCAAATACACTTACAATTGTAAAACAGCAGTCGAAAACTTTGTACTATGAAATTAGTAAACATAGACAACGTTTATAAAGTACAAACAAATACGAATAAAATAGTGTAAAAACTCAGCAAACAGCTGTTTCAGGGCTATAAACTGCAAGCCCCATCATCAGTGCATAAAAATTAAAATAAAAATACAGGTTCACATGCCAAAGACTGACAAGTGAAAGTGTTCACTTGTCAAGACTGACTAGTGTAGTTTGTACTTCTTAGACGTTGTCTACGTTTACTAAATACAAAGACTGTAGATTCAACATTCTGCCTAGGATGGATGGATGGATTCTGCAGTTAAACTGTAGTTTCAGGATATCATGACCGAGACGTGGGTGTATTTGCTTCAGGTCTGCCTTGCCCTGGTTTATGGGCTGTAACTCACGCCGTATTACCCAGCCTGTGCATTCATTTTTCGAGTTGACAAGTACCATGGTTTGCGGACACTTGCTGGTAAGGTAAATTAGTTTTATCTACCGGTTTGAAGGTTATCTCGGCCACACTAAGAGGATAGCTGCCTTCAGCTCGGTTATTGGCTATTCCTGACTGATGAGTCCAGAATAAGAACGAAACTGCAGACTCAGGATGTCATGACCAAGCTTTTCGTGTAATTGCTTCATCTGATAATTTGTTCTCAAGTAGCCAGATAGTGTCCTGTGCTGCTGGCTGTTCTTATATTCAATTGCGACGGCTAACGCATTTTTTTACTAACCAACGTCCAGGAAACGATAACTATTCTTTCTTCCGAGGAGAGGTTTTCTTTAAACACTGAAAAATGTTGATAAATTAGCGTTTTCATGGAAATGGGATGTTGCCTTCGGAACACCCTGTATTTTTACTTTCCGGTTTAGACGTATGCAAAGGAAACTCAAAGTAAGCAGACACGCAGAAGTTCTGACACTGATTGAACTATTAAAGGAATTAAATGAATCAGTTAGCTTTGTATTACAGTTCTTGATTAAATAAAGTGGCTATGAAAGAATTAAAAGTTCTTCGTTACTTGTCCCACCTTCTTTCATCGGTTATGAGGTGATGGCAATTAATAAACAGCTGCAGACCTCAATTTAACTATTTTTTGAGCCTCACGAACATAATACTCTATTAGAACTTTCACCAACAAAATGTAAACAAATCTACGAATGAAAGTTCACTGAATCACTGCACAATGGATTATGGAATTGATTAGTACTACTATGCATTGTTAAGAAGACAAGGTAGTAAGTGGAAAATTAATGCACGACAACACAAGTATCAATTCTTGGACAAAACCAGATAGAAAATTTTTTATTTTAATATACGCTTCAAGATCTTGTGATAATGAAGAGTGCTTGATTAACATTAGTTTAAAAATTACAATGAAAATTAATTAAGTGACAAACATGACAGATGTAGAAATGTGAATGTCAATAAACATGAGTTGTCACGGAAAGTTTTTTGCAGTTTTACAAAGCGGTTTCAAATTGTATCTATTGTTTAATTCTAAATTGTATGTATAAGATAAAAACCTGAAATTTGTATAGTTAAAGTATTCTGTTTTTATTAAAGTTGTATGAATAAAATGACATTAAAACGTAAAAAAGTAATATATAAAATTTTGTATATAGTTGGAGAAATCTAAGAAAACTGTTGCAGTGTGATGGTAAAAAGAGATTCTTCGATGGCTGAACCTCAGTATTTTAGTGTTGACAGTTAGAGTGACTGGAGGTTCTAAGAAAAGCATTTCCATTGAAAAAATCGGCAGCAAAATTCTTTTCGGACAGAGAATTCGTCAATGTGGCTATAGAAATTCACCTTCTGTCCTTGAGTGCAAAATAAATTGCCCTATAAATGTCGGTGAGTATCTTCAGAGATCTACCTGTTTAGGAATCACTTCTTCGATTATTAAAATTGCAATGATTCAAACTCTTCTGGTCTAAATAAACCACTTCACATTTCTCACCAGGAAACCACACGATTGTGTAATAATGAAATAATAATAAGAATAAGTGGTAATAAAAAGATAATTTTAAAGCACACGCACACAAATTATCAGACGAATTATTTTTTTGTCCTCTTGTCCCCGTTAACGAAATATGAGGTCTTAAAATATCCGAAATTTTAAGACCACCACCAAATTTAGTTTTAGTGAAAAAAGTTGAGAAATCTTTCACACGATTGGTAGATGTATGCAGACGATGATATTTGGTGATCAATTTCTTCCAAAAGTATTTAAGCTTGGTGTTTTTCCTAAAATTTCGCCATATTTTAAGGTATTGTATCCCGATAGTAGGCGGACGAGTGTGAATAAGTTTTGAGTCAAAAATATATCTGAAGATGCTCTTTCAAATGCTATATATTTAAACACTTTTCATTATTACACTGTTTGTATGGTTCCCTGGTCAGAATTGTCAAGACAAAGGTTTTCTGCGAAAAAAAAAGTTGAATTGGTTGATAGAAAGCCAATACTCCTCACTTCCCCTACTTCTGAAAATCGCCAATTGAATGTTGTTGGGTTCTTGATAAACATATAATTTGTAAAAATGACAAGCGTACTGAAAATTTTGTAACTTTCAACAATTTATGGTTGCAAGGGAATAAAGAAAACTTAAAACTAACTGAAAAAATCTATGCACTATCAAGCAAGAAATATGACTATTTTCTTGAAAATATTTAAAATAATGAGTGTTTTTCTCTTATGAAATAAGTGTGCAATGTCTTATTATGTACAAAACAAAAGGGCTACTATAGCAGGAAAAAAAAAATCTGCTGAAAAGATTTTAAAATCTTCAGAAAATGTAAGTATATTTGAAACACGCTTCAAGAAATTTGGAGAATATTTATAGAAAACTAAAGGAAATTTTTTTGATATGATTGTATTGAAGAAAAAATGCATATTTTTTTTTTGTCTTTTAAGAGCCTGCAAAATTTTTTAAAACAATTAAAAAAAAATGTTTTCTTCATTTTCTGAAGATTATTTATAGCTTGGAAAATAGCAAATTTGCTGTATTATGTATTCCCTATTAAAATATTTGCAAAACGTTTTGAGACAATCCTTATAATTAAACAAATAACTTGAAAAATTTCAGACGCGTTATGAAATCAAGTGATACTTCAAAAGAATCAGCAATTGTAAACAATTAATTTGGAGATCATTTTCTGAAGAAATTTCATTTCATGATTTTTCAACAGCAATTACTTTTGTAGCTTAAGTTATCTAAAAATAGATCCAATTCTAATAGTTATTTTCCTTAAAATAAGACATTCAGTAGAAACTCGTGAAATTTAAGTATTTTTTTATGATGACAAAAGAAGAAAAACAGGTCGGTAATAAATTTTATCTTTTGACAAATTTATTATTTAAGTGATTTTTCAACAACTTAAGGATACAACAATACCCATTAATTAATATACCTCTCTAAAGTGCTGCTAGCGCTTAAGGCTTAGTGAGAAAATTCTCTCCTGAAAAATGCATTAACCCATGAATCAAAGTTGTCTTTTATCGCCACTTGGGATTTTTTCTCCTTCTACTGTGTTGTTCTAGAAAACATGGAAAAAAAATGATCCTTTGACCTAAGCTGGATAATGGAATGAAAAGGAAGTAGCCCTTTTCGAAATAATGGATTGTGTAGTGTATTGCGTATAAATACGTTTAAGAAATCGACATGACGTATTGGAGCTGTTAACAGATCTGCTGCTAGTTATTACGATAAAAAGCTGAAAGAAAAAGTCAAAATTTGTTTTTGTTTCTCCGGGTAACTGTTTTTATTTGTGGTACTAAAAAGAATAATGACTTTTTATATATATTTTTAGGTTTTTTTAATTACTGTTCTTCTGATATAAAGATCACTTCTTATTTTTTAACTTTTTAGGAATACCATTACGTAAAAAAAGATCAGTTGAAAAAATATCCACTTTACATCAGAACGTTTAGATTATTAGTCATTTTTTATAATCAAGTAATTATTAGCTACTTTTTAAGTTATTTAATTTAGTTGATCGTAAGTCTTCAGTTACTTTATCTCTGTTATGCTGTATTTTATGAACTTAAAGTAAAAATGCTAATGCATTACCCCATTTCAGATTTGACTTAAGTATACATTCATTCGACGAAATTTTAAGGTTAAAATATAAGAGGACTATATTGTAATAAGCTGTATATTCAACATCAATGATTATTTTATCGTCGTAAATACACAGTAAAATAGTGATATACACAGTAAATACATTCCTTAGTAAAATAGTGAAGTGATTCAACACATCATAAATGTTTACAAGTGTTTTTGATTTACCATAGTAATATGAATTTTTGATCACTGTCACAAATTACATAACTTTGTCGCTTCTAATAAAGAACTGAATTGAAATAGTTATAATTGTCAACATGCGTTACAAAGATCATTTCAAGTTTAGTTGTAAATTTCATTTTTTTTTTTTTTTTGTCGAAGTTTCTTTTTTAGTTTTTTTTTTTTTTTTGGTCAGAAGTATTACTTTACGAGTTTTCAACTTAGGTAGAGCTTAATGTTTAGTAGTTAAAAACAGAAAACATGTTTGAAAATAAAGAAGTGCTAGAATTTGAAATCTTTTGTTACTCTACTAAATGTTAAAGTTTCATACTTATGCGAAGGTAAGCGATAATTTTAAAATGTAAAATGTGTATGTTTATTAAATAATTATTACACGAAGATATTCAATACAAAATATTTAAAGTGAACGCTTCTATTAAAATAATTTTCTCTTCGATTTAAAGCTCCTATCCGATGACTCGCTATAACATGCACGGTTATCCATTTAAACTAGTTACTAGGGTGAGATGACCAAGTGCTACAAGTTTCATCTAGAAGGAAGTTTGGTATATTTTATGTAAACATTTTTTTTTCTTTTTATGAACTGAAAATGGAATTTAGGGTAAGTTTCAGGCTAGTCTTGCTGTTTCGCCTGTTAAACTGGTTTTTGAAAAAATATTGCTATATCTCTCTGACTTACCCTACCACAATTTTAAAATTAAATTTCCAATTCGGTCATTTTAAGAAAAGAAATATTATGCTTAACACTGTCCTAAATTCTCCTACTTTTTTCACAAAGTTTCTGAAGTATTAACCACCAGCTAAAGATAATTAAATGTTTTTTTTTGAAAAATTAGTTTTCTGAAAATTATTTGTTCGAAACTATCGATTTAGTATACCCGACACCCTTTTCATCGAACACCTCGCTGGATCAGATACCCTAATTCGGAAGATATGAAAAAAAAAATAGTTTTAAGAGTTAAGATCTTAAATCTATTTCGATTACTTACTTTTTCGATTCTTTGCAATCTAAAGTTTTGAAAACTGTCCTCGGGTGAAGAAAGGAGGGAAAAAAAGGCTCATATCCGGATTCAACTCTAAAAATAATCATAAAAATCAATTACTTGGACTTAAAAAGAAAAATCCTCGCAGTATACTGTTATTTCAAGGTATTTTTCGAACAGTTAAAATAATTTTGACGTTAACCCCTGCAGGAGAAACTTTTTTTTCGAATGGAAAACCAAAACAAAAATCAATAATACTAGAAAATAATTTTTTGTACTAATTGAAGACATTCTGGATATATTTTTTTCATTCTAAGGAACTGAAAACAAATGGACAAAGATCAAAAATCGTATGACGATGTTATATTGACGAAAGTAACTAATTGCTTGTGTATGTGGCTTTTTGCATCTTGATTTTTAAAAAAAAATAAAGTCTGTTTTTTATGAAAAACTAATAAATAATTAAGAAATAAACAAAACTGCATATATGATTTTATTTTTTCATCAGATAATTATTTAACTCTATTTCTTTTATTCTCTTTCCAGACTTCTAAAAAGTTATGTGACGTTTTTATCTTTAACTATTATTTTAATGCTGCAATTAAAGCATAAACGCATTCGTTTTGTAGTAGTTTTTATTTAAATTTCATCTGAACAATTAAGAGACTAATATCCACAGTGGGGACACCAAGTGTCAGACCAGAGAAACGTAGGGGGACGATATTGGGTACGAAGACCAATTATGGCGACTTTACACCAATGATCCAGAAAATTTTCAAGGAGGATTAAATTTTAGAATAGGAGAGGGGGGGGGTCCACTGTATTTGCTTTATAAAATACAGTGGAGTCTGGATAACTCGTAGCCTCATAACTCGAATATTCTTTTATCTCAAAGCATTCATTGGGTCTCCAACTTGTGTTGGGAACTCCATATAATTCGAACTACCAGTAATTCGAAGCATTTAACTGGTCCCTGGAGACTTCGAGTTATCAAAACTCGACTATATAGATATTTAGCCAAGGATGGGGGGGGGGGGGTGCAGGAGTTTTCTAAAAGTATTCCTTATTTTTTCTGCTATCAAAGGTTTTCGAAAATTGTATTTCTTGAGAATCAAATACTTAATGAATACGGGTGAATGTTCTGAACATCATCAAACGCAGTCAAAATTTTCATTTTCTGGAACCTCAGTTTCGAAAAATTACCTGAGGAAACCTCACTTTTTAACTAACTTCATAAAAGATGGACTATACTTTCGTTTTTAGGACTTCAATTCCGAAACACATTGCCGCTGCTTAGTCGTTCAAGGGAGGCGCCGATCGCCCCCTTCGCCCCTCCCTTGTACCCGTCCTTACTTTACCCTACTAATAAAAATGGCAGCAACTCAAATAAAATAACCTACTCTATAGTAGAATGCAACTTATCTTGACACTGAACGTCACTACGGTCGGAGCCAATAAGAGTTCACAAGCAGTCAGCGATCTCCTCTAATTGGCCAAGTAGGCTGTGACGTTTTATCTAGCTCGTTTTTCATAGGCTAACGCACACGCAAACGTCACGATGTTGTTGTCAAGAAAGGTTGCTGTGTAGCATAGTAGTATTGAGAAACCTATTTTGATAAACATGAAATACCTAATTATGATACGAGATAGTAGACATCTGTGAGTAATGCATTGAAAATACAAATATTTGAAAAACAATAAAATTATCTCGAAACGCGGAATCTGATCTATGTACTTGAACTAAAGAAATAACTTAAGTTTTTAAACATTATTGCAATTCAAAACGTAAGCACTGTCTGATAGTGACTTTAAATTTGTAAATAGCACATTAACTTATAGTTGCACCCCAGTACACCAGCCACCCCTCGACTTTTTCGTGGTACTTGGCGACCGATATCCCGCATAGTTTTGCATTATCTACATTTGCTTAATTAAACCATGACAAAATAATCTCCACTCTAGATTAAGAATGCCTGGAATTCCAAGAATGGAATCGCTGCCTTCCATTTTGTCGTTTTTCGCTCTCAATCGAGGATTATTCTTAGGGAGCATAAAAAGAATATGAATTAAATATCTAATATTGATCAAAATGCTTTCACTTAATGAAGGAGAGAGCCATCTGAAAAGTATTCAAAGACTCGATTCCTTTCCGGCATTGAAATCATTTCTCTAGAACTATTTTAGCTGCGAGTAAATTATTCGTGGATTGATAAAAGAAATATTTTCTCTGGAGAAATGAATTTAATTAGTCTAAGTTCAAATTAATTGCGCGGTATTAGTTTAATTATGGATATTAATTACTACAAATTTTGTGTAGTTATTAATATCCATAATCTTATGAAGCAGACTAATTATAAGGCTAATATTCGTGAAATATATTCGATATCATTTTCACTGCAATAATTATTGATTGTTTCCGTTGATTTTCTATTTTTTTTTTGGGGGGGGGGGGAGGTAGGAAATAGCATTGTGTTTAAATAAATATTCGCTGACTATATAATTTTACCTCCCCCTCCCCCGCTAGAAGATGATTTTATGACGTCTAAATTGATTAGTTCTCAAAAAAAAAAAAAAAAAAAAAAAACTTTTTTCCACCAGACTAACGTATCTACACTGTAAGAAATAAGTTACTGCTTTTACAATATAAGGTACTCAAAACAGAGGTTAAGTTTAAAACTGTAAAAGCGCAGTTAACTAGTTATTTTACAGTTTATTACTGTAAATCTAGATATTTTACAGTTTATTACTGTAAAATTAACAATTTTACAGCTTATTACCATAAAATTAGCTGTATTATACTGTAAAAACAACAGTCTAATACTGGCAACAGAGGTTCTAGTTTAGAGCTGTAAAATGCATAGTAATAAACTGTAAACTAGCAAACTATACAGTTTACTACTGTAAAATTGGTAGTTTTACAGTTTATTACGAAAAATTGCTGTAAAATTAGCTGTGTTGACCCATTTATGCCCAGCAGTCTAAAAACGGGACACTTGTTAGTTACTGAATATAAACACCTGTAATGGATATATCATTTTACAAAAGCTGAAAAGTCCTTCTTCTTTAGAAAACCAGATAGAACCACTAGTTGGACATCAGAGTTTATTTATTGACAGCTATTTTCACACAAATCAGTCAAGCAACGATCCAGCATGGGCAGCCACAGAAAGTATTTTCTTTTTTGCGAACTTATTTTCCATAAAATTAAACTATTTTAAAATGATTTGCTTAAAATTGATCACAGATGCCTTCTGTAATGTTACTTTGCAAAAGTAAAGTCAAGTAAGATCTTATTTTGCTCAATATCCATCTATCTGCGAAATATCCCATACACAGGACGTTAAATAACTTAGAAAATATGGCAACGGCGAACTATTTTGAGCCTAAAATGTATGTTAATCATTCCAAATAAGAGTTTTAAGCAGATAAAAATTGAAAAAAATGTTAAAAAAACTTGGGCATAAATGGGTTAAACTGTAAAAACAACATTCATTTTTTTACAGTGTATGCTATCTGTCTGGTGGAAGTGCTATTTTTATGCATTCAATAGATGTTAAAACAAGTCGTTACTCACCTCACCACTTCCCGCTTTGGAATTCGTGGCTTCATTTTATTGTATTTTTTTTTTCTTTTTCAAATTTATTTACTAGCCTTTCATAAAGGTATCAGATTAACTATTTTCTTCGAAAAATTAACAATGTACTGCATTAAGTCAAGTTCTTTTGGGGGATGTAGGTGTCATTTGAGGGGATGGGGGTTGTAAATAAAATTGTAAAGAAAGTGGAAAGTATTCCTATCTACTTCAACAGTTACACACTTTCTGGAGGCTGTATATCACTGCATTATTGAAAGAGGCTAAACGTAATATGCGTGATTCATTCAAACGTATTTCATCATCAAAAATGTTACACTGTTTTAATACATTAATAATAGTGTGTAAGAACTGTTTGTTTTGTGCGCAAATAAGAACAGTGTGAAAATGTGACACTTTAAAGTAATGTCTATTAGGGTCCTTATTTCTCATATTTTGAGTAATGTATTAGATAATACAAATGTAATGTTATTTAATCGCTGGTTACCTCTAATTTGTTTTCCAAACACATTTAGAAGGTAGCGAAGACGTTTTCTGAGCTCCAATCAAGGAAATATTCCCTTTATAAATAAATAATTCTATTTTTTAGATATTCACACTTGACGCGGTAGAATCTCCGGAAGGAAGCAATATCGATAACCGATGGTTGACTACATTTCTTATAATTCTTGAGTACTTGAACTACAAAATATTTCTTAAAAATAAGATTCTCATCTTACAAACGCGCGCACACACACACACACACACACACACACACACACACACACACACACACACACACACACACACACACACACACACACACACACACACACACACACACACACAGAGAGAGAGAGAGAGAGAGAGAGAGAGAGAGAGAGAGAGAGAGAGAGAGAGAGATTCTCTAAGAAAGCTATAAGTAAGCACGTAAGCTAGTTTGTAATCATTTTATATAATATTTCTGTGCATGGCGATTAAGGTGTATATTTTGGTATTTCTAAAACATAAGAATTTATTCAATACAAAAACATGTTTGAAAAACTAAACAGTTCGCGATTGTTGATATCACATTACCTTATACGTATTGATTCAAAACATGTCAATATATTAGATATGGGTCATTTCACGGTATTTGTGACATAGGGGTGTCCGTAACAAAACTTTTTAAAGTTTAAAATTTTTATATATATTGAAAACATTCTAAAGTATATGAATATCACATTGTTTTCATAGTTCACTTTATATTATGTTTGTAATTGCACTCAGAACATTGAAAATGCAATTTTCACTGATACGGACTCTACATTGAATTTTTCTTTAAATCTGGGTTAAACCGATTTTTAAGTCAAAACTGGTACTTGAGACAGATAAAGTAAAAGATCACCTCTAATATAGCTAACAATTTTAATCAAAAAGCGCGTTCTATAAAAAATTATGGATTGTGAAAATGGTGACTGTAGAGTCCGTAACAATAATTGGAATAAAATTTTAGTTTTTGAAGAAAAATTCAATGTAGAGTCCGTAACAGTGAAAGATGCAGTTTCAATATTCTGAGTGCAATTACAAACATAATATAAAGTGAACTATGAAAACAATATGATATTCATATACTGTACAATGTACTTTTTCAATATATATATATATATAAATTTTAAAAGCCTACCCTTTAAAAAGTTTTGTTACGGACACCCCATGTCACAAATACCGTGAAATGCCCCATATTCGTTTGTGTTTCTGAGACTAAAATGATTTTTTCATTCGAATAAAACTTTTTTTTATTGATCGATATGCATATTTCTATATGGACATAATTGTATCATATTTACAACATATTTAGCGATCCCTTATCTACACAATCCTCTGAAAAAAAAAAGAAAAAAAAAACGAACTCTATCTTAGAATTGTGCAAGTTTTTCTACCTTAAACAGTCTTCGAGCATGCAAATGACACACACTCATTTTTTTCTTTCCAGGGAAGATAAAAGGGTAATTGATGACTACAGTGATTCATTTTGTCGTTATAGAAGGTTGAATGCACAGTTTTTCATCAAAATGAAAACAAAAAATATGTCAAATAAAGCTTTGATAAATCCAATTTCCAGTAGAGAGGATTCCCTCTCACACTTCGACATAAGCTTTTCTCCAATAGAAAGCTGTTTTCTATGTTGCACGATGCAACGAAAACCAATTTTCATCCGTTTTGTTCCGTTTCACATATCTTTGAATAAAATTTACAAGCATAATTTAAAACTAAGGCAAATTTGAAATTGCCCACCAACAAAACTGTCCACCAAATTGCGCATAAATCGAAGGAGAATATAAACATTTTCGTTGGGTTAGAAGTTTCTAAAAATACAACACACAATTTTATCTAAAAATAACCGGATTGTTTAGTGACAATAAAAGAAGATGGGTTAGATTTTTTTAAAGCTTGTATTCATTCAAAACAAGATCCATTTAACTCAATACAACGTTATGTCCGGTCAACCACACACTGCAAAAAAATGAAGTGTTGTTTTTACAGTATAGTACTGGCAGCCGAAGTTCCAATTTAAACTGTAAAAATGCACAGTAATAAACTGTAAAACTAGCAATTTTAGTTTCTTTATGTAAAGTTTGAAATTTTATAGTTTATTACCGTACAATTTAGCTGTATTATACTGTAAAAATACCAGTATAATACTGATAGCAGAGGTTCCAGTTTAGAACTGTAAAATGCACGGTAACAAACTTAAATTACAGTTTATTAAAATAAAATTAGCGATTTTACAGCTTAGTTCTGTAAAAGTAGCAATTTTACAGTTTATTGCTCTAAAATTAGTGATTTTTACAGTTTATTTCTATAAAGTTAGCTGTATTATACTGCAAAACTAACATTCATTCTTAACAGTGTATTAGTTTTAAATTTGGTTTCGATTGTTGCGGCTCCTTGAACGGTTGGAACATTGTCGTCAAGAGCTCCTTTCATTGCAGTTATCAGTTTCGGGAAGACAAATTGTCATATGGTGGTAGATCAGACGAATACGGAGGGTGATCTAGAATTTTTCTGTACATTTTCGAGTACAACGTATTTAACAATCAATTTTTTTATGACAGTTAGTTAAAAAACACACATGTGAAAAAACTTCAGAAGAAAGTGTGATATAAGTATTAGAACGTCCGAACAACTTGATGTAAATGTGTAAAAAAACTCAAAAAACCGAAAAAGGATTTATATTGATAACTGTATATTGAACAGCACTGAATATTGAAAATCGTCGCATTTACATTCATCAAAACATAGAACACGCGCTTTTAAGTTTACAATAAATAGATGAATAAATGAAAAGAAAAGCAAATAAAAGTTGTTTAAATTTAATTGCGAATATGATAGCAATTAAAAAAAATACTTTTCTTTAAAAAACAGGCAAAATTAATTTTAGTTCTAAACTACAATAAAGCTCCATAAACGAGGAATTATTAGTATTTTACGTAATTGCTATAGGGAAGCTAAATATCTTATTTTTCTTTAAATTTTTAACTATTTATGTTACTTAACTTTTTCCTCTTAGATAAAAGGTTTATGAGTGCAACGCATTTTTTACAACTTCCAAACAAAAAAATTTGATTCCTAAAAAACGAAAAAGAAACTAAAATGTGCGTACGATTTTCATTGATGCTCAAGCCGAAATTTTGTCCCTGAGCTAAATAGATTTGTGCACGGTACTCATTGAACAATGATTAAAATATACTATCTCGACGTGATATTTGTATGCTAAAGGAGATTAATACATTCACAGATTATGTTGTGGGATTTAGCCTGTTCTACCCTATTTGTCACTGAGGTAGAGTTTAGTTGATCAGTGATCCAAAAGCTCCACAATTATTAAGGAACCGCTGTAAACCTTTCATGATCAAAGCATTAGCTTTCTGGAAACCGATCTATAAGCATTATGTAATGCATAGCATAATATTAATTTCAAATCACATGGTAATTCTCTGCATATACATCTCGTACTGGTATTGAAGTCATCAAATTTTAATACTTTTGATAAATCCTTCAAATAAAACACAATAACTACAATAATTCGATTAAAACTAATTTTCAGCTTTTTTTGTAATGGAAGAAAATGAAAACTAGAACGAAGTGAATTATTAATAAAATCAATACATAAAAATGACTTCCAAAGAATAAGTTAAGCTTTTACGTAAAGCGGGAAAATATGCAGTTGAAATAAGAATAAAATAATAAACTAAAAATAAATAAAGAAAGAAAGAAAAATTACAGTAAAGGAGAAAATCTGTGTCAACCCCTTGCATTGTTAGTTTTCCTATTTTGTTTTGTCCTTTCATTAGAAAAATCGACGGATCACAAGAATTATTTGTTCAAAAGATTTTTGCATATATACTCTCCGTGAGAAGACTTATTTTTGTTTTCATGTCGGTACTAACTCCGCACAAATTAATAAATATAATATATAGATGATTATGTAAAAAGGAAAAACGCTTGTTATGCCATTGTTTCAAACAAATGAATAACTAATTAAATAAATGAACAAAATAAAAAAGCTTCTTTCAAAAAAGCTTCGAAAATTGGGAAAATAATTTAAAATTTACGTAACTTAAATATGGCATTAACAGAGCGTAACAACTTCAAATAGAGCGCAATTATTTGCATGCTATTGTATTTTTGTTGCTGTGTTTTCTTCAGGTATGTGAATGACATAACAGCAAATGACAAATACTCTCAGAGAATAATATGTTTATAACTTAATAACTGAATAATCTGTGTTTAAAACAAAAAAAAAAAATAAATCTAAATATTTCTAAATGTTGGTTTTATAAATGTGACTAACAAAAATAGTCCTACTTTTCCATCATACATAGTCTTTAAGTCATTCACGTGTTTCAAAAATCTTGTGTGAACGCCGCTATTTCCTTTTACGTCTAATTAATAATTGATATTTTAATGTCCCAAAGAAAAAAAAAAGACAGCGTATATGTTATAAGCGTTATAAGCAACACTTCTTATATGAATAGCGCTTTAGACCTTTTCCTTCTCGTATGAAACTGCAGTAAACGTGAAGAATATTAATTTTAAATTAAAAGAAAATGGATGTTTTTTTTTAGCGTCGGTGATCTAAAATTGCATGAAACTGCATGAAACGAGTAAAGAGAGCAGAAATAAAATGAGCAAAAAAACACTTCAAACAATTGCTCCCTCATTTGGTTGCAGATCAATGCAAAAAAATATGTTTTTCACTTCTTTTTGAATATCATTCATCGCTAATTATCGCCAATGGCGCTACATTGAAACCAGATTCGAAAAACCATTCTTTTTGACAAATTTGTGTCAAGTTGGAGACATGAACATGGCGACCAAAAGCTTCTTCAAGTGGTTCAATCTTCTACGGCTAACCGTTCTTAAGTTGTGTGATATATATACACACATACGGACATACATAAATACGTACATACTGATGTCACGAGAAAGCTCTTTGTAATGAACTCATGGATGGGGAAAATGGATGTTTCGGAAATTCATACTTTCGCAGGTACATATGCAAGTGCAAACATGCTGAGAAATCTACTCAACATTCAATCGAAGGTGAGCAAAATGGAATTTTCGGAAGAAATTTGAGGGTAATTTTTTTGCAAATTATTTGCCATTCGAAACCTTTCACAGCAAACAACATTTCAGCGTAATGCCAAAACGAATTGTTTTCGAGCTTTGGTGCTTTTATGTGCCCTAATTAATACTATTAAAATCTGTCCGCATCTGTCTGTCGGTCTGTCCGTTTGTCTGTCTGTCTGTCTGTCCGTCTGAAGCTTGAACTCCTCAAAAACCGCTGAGAGTAGAGAATCAAACATGGTACCATTCGACTCTAAATTTTCTAAGGAAGACAATAAAACCAACCGCGTAATTCTACGACGTTAAATAGCCGAGATATTAATTAAAACGTTAAGTAAATGTTTTGCACTTCTTAACCCTTTAACTGTCAAGTTATTTTGATGATTTGGGTGCACAAATTGTCAATTTTTTTTTATTGCAAAAATCAAATGTTTAGTACAAAATAAAACATACTTAGTAGTTAAAAATTGATATTTTGAAGCACATGGGTAAAATATTTAAAGTTTTGTAGCCACTTCATATTTGCTTGAGGCGACTGCCGCTCAACATGGCAGTTGTAAAGTTCGCTTCTAGTGGAGCATTATTTTCTAAAAATGAAAAAAAAAAAAATATTATTTTCTAAAAAATAAATAAATTAAAAAAAAAATAAAATAAATAAAAGTGAATGCCTTTCAGAAATTTAGTCTTGTGTGGTATAACTGGAAACACTTTTCCAAGCACAAACCCGAGAAACAGTCATGGACGTCATTTCAAGTTTTTCCAGGTGGGGGGGAGGGGGGGGGCAAAGGGTTCAAGCACAATGCAATTTCATCGAAAAACATACAAAAACACGCCCACTTGTATGTAAATGCATTGATTTCTCAAAGTCGGGGGGGGGGCGCAATTGACTCCCCCCCCCTAAATGACGGGCCTGGAAACACTCGGGTTTGACAAAGAGATGAAGCCGAAATAAACGTCTCCCCAAAATATATATGGGTATAACAATTCGATGCACTCGAAAAAAAAAAAAAAGAAAAAAAATTACCCCGAGTAATATTCGGGCGTGACATTTTCGAACACCAGTGCTGTGCCCGAGATTATCTCGCGCATGACAGTTAAAAGGTTAAAATTCCAAGACATTTATTTCTTTCCGTTGCCATTTTAAACTAAAACGTAAATTAAATCATTGAACTATTTAAAATTCCAAGACAGCAAAGTCAAGTTAACTTTTACGATACACTATTTTTGCGTAATATTTGCACTAAAATAGCATAAAATAAGTTATTAGTTCCTTTCCTTATTTCTACTTTCACAAGCGCGCAGTAACTATTAGATAGCGTTGTGTAATACCAAATCTGTACCTCAGAACCAGAACGACACAAGTCCAAAAATGGCAATTTTCACTTTATTCGTGAAGTGTATGTAGAATCTTATTCTGCATCGACCCATGAGAACGGTATTTCATAAAACAAATTTCTTCACAATCGTTTAGAAGCATTAAATTAGCGCGATTACCATCTTTTGCATACATTCAACAATCGTTTTTCTCTTCTAAAAAGTTACAAAAATGGATTTACGTTAGTCTATTTCTGAGGTACCGAAATTACATACCGAATTTATTTTCATGTATGAATTATCATGCATCTATTCTCCTCGCACTTAAATCTGTAGAAAATCCATGAACAGAAGGAGAAAGAATTTTTTATATTACGAGTCTTGGCTGATTAATAATAATTTGGTAGATATACCTTACATTTTCGGAGAAACGTTTTAATATTCCAACGCAGTGCGTTAAAGTAGCACATTATAATAACATAACGAATATATGAAGACTATTACTCCTCATTCGTGATGTATTTTACTTACGAGTTCGGGTACCTAATATACCATTATTTTGTAATCAAGTTTATGTACCTAAATGACTCTCATTATTCGTAGTGTTTGCATTTTAATTTTTCTTTCGTTTTGAGCACACGATGCTTCGTCTGATAAATGTTTATTACATTTCCGACACTCCTTAAATGTAAGCAATAACACTTGCGAATAATACGGTACATACTAAAAGAGTCTAATAGCAACCAAATACGGGAAACGGTATTGTTATGGGCCACTTAAGCGACCACAAGACGGTATGTTTGAATTTGAAATAAATAACGCAGTTTGCCATACATAAAAATTAGGTTTTATGATAGTAAATTAATCTATTTATGAGTTCATATAAATTTCAAACGCTTTGTATTCTAAACAAATTTGACACAAAAATGCATGTGGCAAAAACACAGTGATTGACCATTTTTTTTACAATTATTGGCCATGAGATCTTACAGCTATTTGCCACATAAAAAATAACTGAAGCAAAATAACCCGTACGCTATTCCAGGTTTTGCCGTATTCACAAGTGCATAGATACCTTCAGACGTATGGATAGCATAAATACCTATTTTGATAATCTCCGAGTTATTTATTACAAGATATTTTGTAACATCTGCAAATACTTATGTGTGTATCTCGCATAATTCACGAACGGTATGATCAGAAGATTGAAATTCCATATGTAGGGTCTTTATGAGATCTAGTTATGCACTCTAATGTTGATTGTATTCCGATGTCGGAAAAGAAGCCTTTATCTTAACAAGCTTTGATTAAATTGACGGAGATGTTAGTTCTGACTCGGTAGCATAGGGACTCCCGTACCCACCAATTTAATTGGTTTCTCGGGTTGAAATGCTAGAGGGTATTGGGTTCTTCAATTAGAACTCCCCAATACCTTGATAGTATTACAGTGAAGTGAAAATATTCTTAAAAAAGAAAAAAAAAAGAAGAGAGATGCCAATGAATTGTTCAACAAGCCATCCCGACGTAACTTGCAGTGAGCTACGCAATACCTCAGAATAAAAAACAGGGGGCGACGAGGACAAATGATTTACTCTCAAAAAACACGTTTCACCACGCTCTTTCAGTTGCTATTTATTAGATATTTTCCTTTACACCCTAATATATGATTTCCTGAGTAGAAAATATTTTATCTTCACTAAGCATTGTTCATTTCAAATTCCTTTTGAGTAAATATGTTTATCTACGCATTTCAGTGATATTTGGAAATGAAATTATATTTGGTGCTGAGAAAGACTTATCTAAATTGCTATGTCAGATAGAAAGATACTTTTTAACATTACAGCTTAAAAGAAATAACGGTTTTTTTTTTTTTGAAAATCCAAACATTTTATTACCAAAATTACTTCGAATAAGCAATTTCTTATACCCATAATTAATACGTGTGGCATCGTCGATACGAAAAACCTTCTGCAAACATCTATCGAGAAGACGGTGAGAATATTGATTCAACGTTTAAATATGCACGGAAAGCTTTTCACACGCAATATACATTTTCAATGCATTGCATTTACTGCTAAGAATTTTCACCGATTTTCAATGAGCCTCTAAATCCATTAAATGAGGATAGCATGTTTAATGAAAAGCATTGTATAAAAGATGGGCCAAGTTAGAATGGAAAAAAAAAATCACTCCAAATCCTTAAGAATATCTTTTTTCTGAGTTTTTACCTTTTTTTTTAAGATGAGGAGCCTGAGAATCCAAAGTGCGTTCATTTAATTCCTTTTTTTTATTCCATCGAAAAATGCATTTCACCTGAAGTGTCAAATGAAACTGTGTACTCCAAGATGTTGCGATGCAAACCAAAAAAACCTTTTAAAATGTGTTTATTTTATCCTGTACGTACTGCACGTTTTACTTGTTCAGATAGTAATAATAATTCACTAAACTTTAATTTATTTTTATATACTATGAGTACTAAAATCTTTTAAAGGCCAATCACAAACAAGGTCCTTGCAAAATTGATGACAGTTTAACTTGTAAAAATTGAATACCATGAGAAACACAATTACTCAAAATTATTATGATATTTTCAGAAAAAATTGTAATTGTTATTGTCATTATTATTTTTTGTTTGAGTTTATTTATTTATTGAGCTTTTGGATTGAAAAACAAATTTTAGATTCAATTATTTTTATAGAATGCATGTTACTTAACTTATATTTTAATAACACACGACTGCGAATTAATTTTTTTTTCGAAAATAAAATATATTTTCGCCTATCTTTACGTTTTTTGTCTGCTGATTTTTAAATAATCAGTTTTATATATCACGGCATGATTTTTTTTTAAAGTTGATTTTAATTTTTGCCGAGATCCTTCACCAACTCTGAAACACTTATTATGCAATTATTACCTGCCAACCGTGTTTTTGTTTCAGTAAAATATATAGAAAATATATGCTTTTGGGGATACACTTTTATTTTTCAGCAAACAATTATTTTTTGTTTGTTAAAATAAATGAAAGTTGCTGTGGCCAGAACGCACGAACCTTCTGTGGCTTAGAGAAAAAACGCATTTTTTTTTCTTGGGCATAAACTTTTTACATCGAAGTGTGGAGCAAATTTTGAGGGAAATTACCAGCATACTACTTTTATCAGCTTCTAAGCTTAATATGCAACACATATAAAATGAATAATTGAACAAGGGGAACAAATAATATACATAAACATTTGAAAAAAATAAAGCAAAAAAAAATCTATTTTTTTTTAATTTACTAATGACTCAGTTCATTTGATATTTCCACTTCATATCTTTGATCTCTTGGTAAAGCCTTTTGACCTAACTTATCCTCACTTTTCTGTGAAATAGTGCACATGTGGTTGAAGGAAATGTAGTTTCAGGACAGTCATGGAGCAGTTCAACGCTTGTACTTTGTCTAACATGTTCATTGCGATTCCTACATAGTTTAGACCCTTGTAATAATGCAGAAATTTACTAATCACAGCTACGAAAGCAACCCAAGCTTCTTTTCCTTTTCTGATCAAACTAGTCTCAAATTCTTTATATTTCATAAGCTGCAGATATGACTGCCCCTGACAGTTATATCCTAAATTTAAACCCGAGAAAAGAACTAAGGTGATTCGTCTCTTGAGGTGTATTAGGTACATAAAGTCTGAGCTTCTGTACATAATATTTAAATGCTCCAAGCCTGAGAACTTAATACATAATTGGTAATTTAGGTGAATCCAAAGTCACTAGTACACCAAGTCTATGAGGAACTCTGTCACATTAAAGATGAAATGTTATCAGGATAAGACACTATCATTTAATTTTTTCCAATAAGCTTCTGAAAAAGCAAAAACAAAAGTAACAATCATCAGAGTGCTTCTTTTGGCTCACTCCTTTTCATAGGAATTCTAATTGTATGGTTGCCTGTGAACCTTACTTCCCAAGTAGCACACTTCGTTTTTTAAAGGTTGTAAAATGGTTATTAACGTTGTGACAACGGATTAAAAACGTTTATAAAACGTTTAAACGTTTTTTGTGCTACCTGGGTTCACACAGATTTTTATGAGGAGCTCACGATTCATCCTGATCACGAATGTCGGTCCAAAGTGCACAAAATAAAATTGCCTTGTATAGTCTGTAGCGCTCTTTATGCAGTTTTCAAGCACATTATATTTGCTGAATATGAAACAAAACTCATCTTGCGAATTTTTGCAACATTTAAACTCGAAGCCATGTTTAATGAAAAACGCCGAGAAGAGCAGTTTGAGAAAAATTGTTCTCGTGACGGAGTTCTCACTTGTTACTGTACAGCATGTGATATTTGCCAGAAAGGCATATTTTTAAATTTTCTCCTCTGCTCGAAGCCATGTTTAATGAAAAACGCCGAGAAGAGCAGTTTGAGAAAAATTGTTCTCGTGACGGAGTTCCCACTTGTTACTGTACAGCATGTGATATTTGCCAGAAAGGCATATTTTTCAATTTTCTCTTCTGCTCGAAGCCATGTTTAATGAAAAACGCCGAGAAGAGTAGTTTGAGAAAAATTGTTCTCGTGACGGAGTTCTCACTTGTTACTGTACACAGCATGTGATATTTGCCAGAAAGGCATATTTTTCAATTTTCTCCTCTGCTCGAAGTCATGTTTAATGAAAAACGCCAAGAAGAGCAGTTTGAGAAAAATTGTTCTCTTGACGGAGTTCCCACTTGTTACAGTACACATGTGATATTTGCCAGAAAGGCATATTTTTCAATTTTCTCTTCTGCAAATAATTATCAGACAAGGGTGGAAGAAATTCGAAGTAGAAAAAAACTATCGCAATTTTACATGAAAATGCACAAAAAATTGAGTTTTTCAAGGAAATGTGACGAATTTTTTTTTTCATTATTTTCCCCAAAAACAGAACCAAAAATAACAGGTATTACTGATTAAAAATAACAGGTATTAAGGTATTACTTATATTTTCTACTAGAGTTACCCGCCACGGCTTTGCCCGTGGTAAATTTTAAAGGATTTTTACTGCTGTCGCTGTATCCATATTACACGAATTTACAGTAAGTAACGAAATTCAAGCGCAATTTTACCAGAGTTTTTTGAAAAAAGAAATATCTGCCTTGTATTAACAAAATCGTAATGTTTAAGGTCTAAAACTGCGTATACGAAAACTTCTTCTTGGCGAGATTCACCATGCTTAACATGGCGCAGCATAGCCAATGAAGGCTCTTGCTCCAGAAAATCATACACAACCAACCATGCTTAAGAGAGACTGTACTTTTTTTTAGTAAGTAATTTTCAATTTAAACTAAATTCAAGTATTAGTTAAAGGCCTTTTTTTATTTACTTGACGATTTATTTTTAATTGTAGTTGAGCTAATATTTAGAAAAGTGCCAATTTGAGTCCCAAGTGAATTTTCACTAGTATTTCAATAACTAGTTAAAAAAATAATTTTCCCCAAAAAGAAGACAAGGTTCTGCTTTCATTTCATCTAATAACATCAGAAAAAAAATTTTTTTTTCTTCAGAAAATATTGTTTTTATACATCAAAAATCAGATCGGTAACGTGTCCCCAGTAGCTTAGCATGCAAACAGGTCCTGCGCACTTTCTAACTTCCCAAAAAAACGCACTTGCACAAAAAACGATTCTATTTTTACCCCTTTGTTAATATTTCACTTCATTTTTGTTTTAATCGATTTATGATTTTCTAGCCGATGCGAAATAAGCGTGTCCCAAGTTCCGCCGTCAGAGTGGTAACAATAACTTCCGATCTATGTTTAGGCTCCCAAAATCATTTCCTGCACCTATACCACGTGATACTGAGTGCCTGGTGGGATGTTTTATAGAATCGTAATTAAAAATTTGCATTTCTGCATCTAAAATTGTAGGTAAGATTTTTTAAAGTGATTTTATAAAATGTGTGTCATTTGAGTCATCAGATCGGTAATAAGCTCTAAAAATGCGCAGTTTTCATTATTTTAAAAATTATTTTATGTATAAATATAGTCCTTTATTACAAGTGAAAAAACCACGTGTTTGATTTTGGTTTAGTGCAATCGACTCGGAAATAAAAAAAAAACTTTGTCAGTTTGTCAGATCGGTAACAGTCAGAGCGGTAACATTGAAAAACAGCGAATATGTGACAAAACTAACTCACACGTTTCAGAATTATAAAAAGCAAAAATCATAGGTTTTAACCATATATTGAATATTTTTGTTCTTAAAAAATGAAAAGCAATGAGTTTTAGTACAATTGCTTCATTTGTGGTTTGTATGACCTAACAATAGAAGTTAGTAAAATAAGAAAAATTGACGCTGCAGAAATTAAGTTAATTAATTATTATTATTTTATTTATTTAGTTAGTTGTTTATGTTTTTTTTGGTGCTTCAATTTCTCATAACTTCGCTAAATAACTAGATAATAACTAGCATGCTAAATTTAAATTTCTGATCAAGAAATTAAATTTCCTGCAACTAATTCAAGAAAAGCAAGCAGCAGAGTTGTGTGTAGAAAAAGTTAAAGTTGTGTGTTGTTTCAAAACAAAACAAATGTTTTATTAGCTTGGATTTGGTAATCTCATAATTTATTTTATCTAAAAACCTTATCGCTCATTTTTATTTCCAAGAAATGCTTTTTTATAATGAAATTTGATTTTTTAGCCTAATATATATATTTTAATATAATTATCTTAATTCTGTGCTAAAAATGCAAGGAAATGATATCATATTTAGAGCTGTTAACGAAGACTGAAAGCATAAACTCAAATATGTAGCTCATATTAACATCAGATCTGTAACATTCATCAGATCTGTAACGGCTTAAAAGTGAGTAATCTAAGAAGGGGGTAAATAACTTCCTTGACCTCCCCCTTTTATTTTCTTGCATTTAGACCCAATTTAGACTTAAAATTCAATATTAGTTTTTTTTCTGCAAATTTTTTTTTTTTTTTTTTTTTTATTTTTTCAGAAAACTCCAACTTCAAATTGGCACTTTTCTAAATATTGGCTCAGTTAGGATTTATTTTTACTTTTTGCAGAGCATTTAGAGAAATAATTATGAAGTAGAACATGCCACATAGGCAAGAAATGTACCATCATTGTTTTCATTTTGGCAGTATTTAACATCTTATCAGTATTTAATATCTAAAATATTCAAAAACGCACACACTTTTTTATTTCTTTTTTTCAAAAACTTTGCTGTGCCTTCATTACATTTAGATGGCAAAAAAAAGAGAAGAAATTTAGTCTTTGGGAACGTTAGTTCCATCAAAACTGTTTTAATTATAGGAACGTCATTTTACTTGGCGATATATTTTCTGGCTAACTAAGCGAAAATTAAAATTTGAAGCCGGGTGCAAGCGAAGGTTTGTTTAGCCGGATGCAAGCGAAAAATCATGAAATATATATCCGCTAAATAATGTAAAATTTCGCCAAATTTCTCACAACCATATTTGTTTACCGTTGAGCGTACTTTCCGTTGATAGATTTGTCATTCGCTTCGCTTGACAACATTGGCGATTTTTGATTTTTCGCTTGCTCCCGGCTAACGGATAAGTACCAAAGTAAGTAATCATTTGAGTAAATGAATAAAATAAAGCTGAAAAATCACTAAATTACTTAGTTTGAAAACTAAACAATGTTCACCTAAGAAATCTGCAATTGATTTCACTTCAATTACAAAAAATACTCCTTTGGAGTATGAAACCTATTTCAAATGCCTAAATAACTTTTCCGAAATCTTTTCTGTCGTCGTCAGACAAATCAACGTTATTAAAAAGCTCTTCCTTCCTCATCAACAGCATGGCTACTTTTACTTGAGATGTCTTTTCTTCCGGAAGCTGTCATATAAATGCAAAACTGCTGTTTCAATTTTTGCGAATCATTCGCCACATTTCGGTCCATTCATCAGCGGTCGGTAATATTCCATGTTTTCTGTTTCTTTGAAGTGGTTTAAACTTGCGACTGCGCCATGTTATGTTTTCATAAAAGTACCATAAGGAATATTAAGTAACGACATTTCAGGCATTAATTTTAGTTAAGTTTAATTAAACATCATCCATGATAACCAACTAATAATGCATTTGAATATTATCATTTATCACGTTCTTATCGCATATCTTGTTCGTAAGATTTGACTCTTACTATTGCCATTCATAAATACAATGTGAATCAGAGTACGAAAACAGGGAGTAATACGTTTTTAATTACCTAATTTTAATTAAATTTTAGGAAATCTAGGGTGAATTTAAAAATTTTGGCTACGTTTTGCACATCATTAGTATGCGGACTAATTTTGTACCAATTTTCATAATCGTACGTTGCGTAAATTTGCCAGGAGACCCTTGACGTAATCAAACTTTGATTTTATATACAGGGTGTCCACTCCAATCGTGGACCAATAGCTAATTTCTAAACCGTTAGAGATAAGCATATAGTTTATTTAGGAAAAAATCTCCAAATTTTGAAAGGAATTTTGGTTCTATTCAATGTTTTTCAAAAAATCAAATTTTGAAAGAGTTACGAAATTTAAATTTTTATACAGCCCCCCAGTCATATCATTCATATTTAGTAAAACATTCTTGACACTGTAACGTTTAAAACTTAAAAAAAATCACTGTTCTACGACAAAAATTGACCGAGTTATGACGTTTTGAAAAATCAAGATTTTGCATTATTTCATGACGTCGTCGAGAGATTCACTTAAGGGACCGTATGCGAAATCCTTCAAAATCTTGATTTTTCAAAACGTCATAACTCGGTCAATTTTTGTCGTAGAGGAGTGATTTTTTTTTAGTTTTAAACGTTACAGTGTCAAGAATATTTTACTAAATATGATTGATAGGACTGGGGGGGCTGTATAAAAATTTAAATTTCGTAACTCTTTCAAAATTTGATTTTTTGAAAAACATTGAATAGACCCAAAATTCCTTTCATAATTTAGAGATTTTTTCCTAAATGAACTATATGCTTATCTCTAACGGTTTAGAAATTAGCTATTGTTCCACGATTGGAGTGGACACCCTGTATATTAAGCTTAATTCAACATCATCCATGATAACCAACTAAAAATGCATTTGACTATTATCATTTATCACGTTCTTATCGCATATCTTGTTCATAAGATTTGACTCTTACTATTGCCATTCATAAATACAATGTGAAACAGAGTACGAAAACAGGATGTAATACGTTTTTAATTACCTAATTTTAATTAAATTTTAGGAAATCTTGGGTGAATTTAAAAAACTTTGAAAGTTATAAAAAGCTATAAATATGCTTATATGTAAAATACACAAGAGAATGTTCTCCCACAGTGTATTAAGCAGTAAATTATGTTTTCCTTAATGCTTAACAAGTTGGAAGCTACAAATAAATCTCCGAACCTAAAATCTGAGTGGCATATTTATTAAACTATTCAAGACAGATACATGCTTAATGTATCTAGTTGGACGTCTATGTATCTAAGATTTGAATACTTAATCTTTTAGAAATCATTGAAATAGATGAATCGGAATGACAGTGAAGCATGAAGCTACTGAATATTGATTAACCCTCTACTTTACGTATGAAAGATATTCAATTATGTCTAACTGCTTATTTAAATGAGATAAAATGAAAGCTAGCAAAATCAGTTTGATATTTATGAAACTCTCAAGACATTTTGGAATGATAAAATAACAATATTTTGCGAATACTTCCAATTTATTTTGATGATTTGTAGAGAAGGGCATAATAAATGTGCTTTGGTACAGTAATTTTTGTGTTTGTTTCTGAGATTAAATAGTAAAAAAAAATGCTTTTGTAAATTTGCAAAGTTTAGTGAAAGTTAGTACCGTAAAGTCGGGTTACTTGGACCCACAAGGAGGTTACTTGAGCCCACAGTAAAATGATAAAATCTGGGTTTGGTACTAGCATTAGAGACTGCAGAGTGCTTCTACCTAGAGGAGAAACGAGGAACTACGTGCAAGTCTTCAACTAATAAGTACCAAACCTAGATTTTATCATTTTACTGTAATGGGCTCAAGTAACCCCTTAGGGCCCAAGTAACCCGACTTTACGGTATGAGACTCTTTTTGGCATATTTTCGTTGATAGTTCATATTTTTTCAGAAGTTTTATCAAACTCAGTACTTTTTTAAACTTTAGTTTTCAAAATTATCAAATTTAAAATTTAAAAGCAGATAATACAGCGTAAAAAAATTTACTTTTAATGATCTTCATTTAGTTAATTATTGACGTTGTGTGGTTGGTTTTACGTATTCATAGCATATGCTCATGAATCAAACACGTTTTTAGTCCCATGACAGTATGGAAATTGTCTGTCTTTCCGGATATTTTTTTTCTAAGCGTGTGGTGTAATTCTGCGCAATAACAATTTACAAGGTATTCAAATGTTCCTACCACTTCCATTTTAGTGTTGGGTGTGAAACTTTTATAACTAATTTGACAGTTAATGTACAGCATATATTTTTCAAAAATTGTTAATAACATCCATTTAGCAGCAAATTCGGTGCCATGTTAACTCGTTCATCTTGAGTTTATACCTCCGAGTTTAAGGGGGTCTGGGACACAAAAATCGTCAACTTTTGCATTTTTTTTTTATTATTTCAAAAAAAATTCTGTTTTCTTCTCTTTAAAATGAGGTTTGAATCTTGTTCCTATCTTAGTTAGAACGGAAGATATGATAATTTAATGTAGCCGTCAGGCAACTGTTGCCACAGCAATGATTTCCCTTAAAATGCGTTTTTCGCCATGATGCAATTTTTCCGGATCTTTTGAATTCAAATTCTTATAACTCAAGAACTAATAAGGATAACGTTCCGAAATTTGGAGAACAACTTTTGCAAACAGTTTACTTGAATTTCTATTCGGTAAATTAAAAAAAAAAAATTTTGTTCAAAAACTATGATTTTTTGAAAAAAAAGTACCTTCGAATTTTTCGAAATTTTTACTTAAATATTTTTAATTTTTTTTTAAATTATTATTTTTAAAATTGCCGAATACAAATTAAAGCTTATATATTTGTGTTCATATTGAAGAAAAAAAAATGAAAATTGTTCAAGAATATTTTTAGTTTTTGCGATTTAAAGCGACCCCCCTTTTTTGAAAAAAAAATTTAAATTAAAAAATTGAAAAAAAGTTTCTTTTGTCATGTATGTGATGATTTTGCTTATTAAACAGATGGTGAATTAGTGTAAAAAATTTCAAAATTCTAACCTGTTTAATAAATTTTTTTTCAAGATGTGTCCCAGACCCCCTTAAGAATGTCTCTTCAGCTTTAACGTGGAGGCCCAATAGGAGCAGTTCACAGTAATTCCAAGACTAGATAGATAAATGAGATTTATTTTATAATTGTTTTCAGTATTTCGGTAAACATATGAAGGGTCAGGGGGAAAAAAGATGAAAGTCACTTTCTCGTCAATTTTGAGATATTAGCGCTATGTAGGGGCTATGAAGGACTAGTATCATCTGGTAGAACAACAAGGGGGGAAAAAAGATGAGAAGCGACCGAAATGTGCATGAAAACTCGAAAAACTACATAAGGAGCTACGAGAAATCGTTCTTAATTTTTCCCGAAATCGCTTTTTGGTCACTTTCATCTTCCCCCCCCCCCCCTAGCTCTTCATATATTAAGTCAAAGAGAGCAGATCTTATTTCAAGGCAATTACTCCGTTCACTTTTTCGTGAAAACTTACAAATACTCAGTAAACGGAATAACCATGTTATTAAGCAGTAAGTTACCTCCCGTAAACCAGGGTTGAGGCAGAATCTAAAGCACCCTGAGTTGAAAATTGAAATATTCGCTTTCTTAAGTTTTTGCGATTACGAAAACAGACAATTCTTACATTGTTCAAAATATCTGACTGATACCTTTGGTCAGAAATGGTTTTCACAAACTTAGTTTTACGTTAACTTCGTTTTTCTTCTATTTCTTTTTTGCTTTTGATGTGTTCAAATCAAGTAGCATTGCTTCAAAAATATGGACTCTTGCAGTTGCTCTAGTAATAAGTAACAGGATTTAATCTGTAAACTATGCAAGCAGCTGAAATATGTAGTGTGAATAATCCGAAAGCTTAAACAACAAGAGTAGTTTAATTCATGTGTCAACATTTGAGCATAAATACCGTTAATATATTTCAGCGTGTTTCAATCCAGAATTACTTGAGAACTAAGAACACGGAACCAATAAGACTTCGCAAAAATTAAGTTACAATGCTGACTAACTGGTGAGTTCAGTACACATAACTCATTCGGATTTGGGGAAAAAAAAACAGAGGAAGGCTGCAACGATGGATCACTTGCAAATTTAGAAAACAGAAACCGCTTAGACTCTGCAGAAACAGAGGAAAGATGCAGTTCTGGATCACTTTCAAATTCAGAACACAGGAACCGTTCGAAATTTGAAAAACAAATTTAAGTTGCAACGTTGAATCGCTTGCGAGTTCCGTACACAAAAACCGCTCGGACTTTGCATAACTAGAGGAAACTTGCAACACAGGAAAATTTGCAAATCTAGAGCACATACGAAAAGAAAAAAAAAAGGCTGGAACTTGGCAAAAATAGAGGAAAATTGCTACGCTGGATCACTTGTGAAATTAGAACACTCTCTGAGACTAACTGGGTATGACAAGTTTGAGTTTATGGCTGTTTGTTAACGAATGAAATCAAGTCGCTGCTTGAAATGAACAGTGGCATATTTTCAAAACACTACTTTTCAGGAGAGCGTTTCAAAGTTTTGCAGTAAAACGGCATTTTGAAGTAAAATGGTATAAGGGTACTTATGCCGAATCAACTTAAAGAGACATAGATGTTCCTCCTCCAAGCACTTCTTGAGCACTGACGCAATGGCGGCTGTGTCGTAGTTTACTAGGAGAAGTAGGGGAGAGTGGTAATGAATGGGCCACTTTTTGGTTTTGAATTTTTGTAATTTTTTCTAACACTTTGTTTTAACTCTAAATTGGTGTTTTAGTTACTTTACTTATCTGGCTATTTAAAAAAGTCATAAAAGTTGGATTAGCACCTGTCTATAATGAATTATAATAGAAAATAAAAATTTTGAAATTTGGCCCGGCCATCGAAGGTAATGAATGGGCCACTAAAAGAATTCAATGAAAACATGTGGATGTAATCTTTTATTTGCTGAATATGACAAAATAAATGTGGCACTTGACATCATGATACAAAATCATACTGATTTAAAATTATATAAACATCAAAACTGATGCAATTAAAATAATGAGACTGTAAGAAATAAATAACATCAAATATATATAAAAAAACAGATCATACACACTATGATTTAACAAAATTTATATATTTCAAAAATAATATTAAAAATCACTTTCAAAAACTTCATCTTCATTTTCAAACTTGACAAAATTCAATTTTTTTTTTAATTTACTAGACATCGGGAACAAGAAATATCTAACTTAAGTTACCAAGAAGGAAAATGAAATTGTACTGTGAGGAATATAATATGAAGGAGAGAGGGGGGGGGGGCATTTTCAAGCCACGCACTGCGACCAGAGGTCTATTGTACTATAGGAATATAATATAGATCTGCAAATTATATTTAGAAGTTACTACAAACCTATTTTGACGACAGTAATCTTAATCTATCTATGACAGTCAGTTGTGTTTCATATTAATGCGAAAATCCAAAGAAAAGGAAGAAAAACAATATTTATAGGTGGCCCATTCATTACCATGACATAGTGGCCCATTCAACCCCACCTATACTTTTGGAATACATTTAGGTTTTTTGAGTACATTGAATTTAGATAACATCAAAATACATCTTAAGATTAGTTTATAGATATGAAAAGACTAGCTTATACATATGTATGCAGTGAAATACTTGGTACATTTTAGCTAGGAAATGTTTTACTAAAAAGGGAAAAACTTACTTTTCAGTCAGATTCTTGACTATGCCACTCTAGTTTGAAAATGACTCAGCGCAAACGAATGAAAATTAGATGAGTTTAGTAGAACAAATAGCTACATCTATTGGTGGCATCAAAAAAAAATCATGCAAATACTTTTTCATATTTTGTTAGTGGCCCATTCATCACCATGGCCCATTCATTACCACTCTCCCCTACGCCAAAATACCAACTATGCACAACGATACTAGCAATTGCTGTGCGATATTTTGAAACTAGAGATATGCCGATATTACCACAAGAAAGAGTAAAAAAAATGAATTTGTTGATGTAATAAAAAAAATTGATTTTTGCAGATATGCCACTGTTCGTTTCAAGCAGCGAAGTGTTCTTTTACCACAGCATGCTTCTCTTGCCCGAGAGACTAGAGCGTATATGGGAACCCCACATTTATTTCCCTGTGCGGTTAAAATAGGTAATTGCACTGCACGCACAATCAGCTTAAAACCTTAAGAAGTTCCACACCAGCAATTCGCAATATGCGTCCCGTAGGTTGCTTTCAGCCCGATGCATTCATCAAATGTTCTCTACAACCATTTTGAAATAAAAAACCCACAAAAAATAAAATGTTGACCAAAATATTGGAAAACACACGCAAAACTGTAAGTCTCATTACAGTTTAATCTTTCAAAAAAATATTAAGAATAAAATACTTCGTTGTTTTCTCTTATTTTTTGTTCAATCTCAAATCAAAACTCACTCAAATAGGTAACAAAAGAAAAAAAAGGCTGAAACCGGTAAGAAAGGGTAAAGACTCAAAGAATTTCAGCGTTTTAGACGAGCACATTTTGTTTTCATGACTTATCACGTATATGAAAAAAAAATGAAAAATTAAATCAAGCGTAGGAACAAAAACTTTTATATGCTACTTCAGTGCGACTACATTTAAGTTTCAGCACCCCAGAGGACAATCTTTATGGATAACGGAAACATTTTAATTTCACATCAAAAATAACTGGGAAAACGAAATTTATAAATGCTTTTAGCAACCTTCTACATGACAAGTAAAACTAGTTGAAACTTGAAACCAGTCAGTTTGCATTTTTATATCCACTGAAAAACAAAATGAAAGATTGTAAAATTTAAAAAACAATTTTTTGCAGTGTCATTTTCATGCAATGACTTCTACACAGTTGCTCGGAAACACGTAGAACTGTTTGAGTTTCTTGTATCTGTTGCCTATTCTTTACTCACCAATACCTTAGCTTTAAAAACTTCCTCAAGTGCAGTATTAGCCCTACATACCTAAAATACGCGTTTAAATTTATATAAACATATCCATTTAATAAACACACAATTAGTTGAGAATAAGTGAGAAAAATGTCTGAAATTATGCAACCTGGTTTTTCAAAAGTAAATCAAACTTTTTATTAACTTTCATATGAATTTTAGGGAAAAATCATAGCCATGACTTACAATCCTTTTAATTATTGCCCAAACAATATACTTTTCAGACACATTTAAGATTTTTCCTTGATACTTTGATTTTTTGGTTTTAAAGCAAGAGATTTATTTTATTACTCTGCCAAATAATTCAAGAAACACTTTCCGGATAATATCTAAACTCGGAAAGTTGACTGAAGATTATATTTTACTTGTCCGAACATAACGATCATGACTTTAGAGCTCACTGAAGCATATTTTAGTGTAGGAACAAACATCCCAACCATTATCTCGCGTAACACATCTACCTAATTGGGCTGTTCTGAATTACGTAAGGTTTTCCATAGTAATTGGGTCTCAGTCTACCAAATCCTGCAATTTAGAAGCGGCAAATGGCTAAATTAAAGCCACTGGACCGATTGCTCGTAAAATTACAATGCTTAATGTAGGCTGAACTACTTTTTTCACAAAATAAATTTGTTCAAAACTACTGATACCAAAAAAGAAAAAAAATGGCATCGATAGTAGTCCTGGTGTTAGCGTACAGCATATAGGATATACCTTTGAACAACTGCATCTAATTTAATTAATGATTTTTTCTGTAGTTTAGGGTCAGGTGGGGTAAAATGGGTCAAAAAGTAATCAGGCTTTGACAGCAAAAAATACGCTAATTCAACCAGTGAATAAACTGCTCAGGATATGCAAATGACTCTTCCTTGTAACATTTAAAGAGAAATACCTCGGGAAAAAAAACAAAATGTTGATACCGATAAAGAAGCTAGAAAATGTGTTGTCAATAACTTATTTTACCCCATAGCGTGGGGTCAAATGGGTCACTAGTGGGGTAAAAATGAGCCACGCTTTAAAGGATTCGATTTCACTATTTATTGAATCGTAGTTTGATACTTTTGTTAATTAATCAGAAAACAATTAGTATATAAACATTTCTAGAAAGCAATATTGTCTTCTTGATTCATCTCAGTGCCAGGAATATCTAGCACTGTTACGATGCATCATCCTTCCAAATATCACCTCTCTCCGGGAACAAAAAACTTTCGCTGTATTTTTTAGTTTCATTGCACGTTATTCTGCATTGTGATGAAGAATGATGGCATGAGAATATACTTTTTTGACATTTTCCCTAAAAAACTTAACTTGTTCCCATTTTCCAACTGTTAAAGGTTGCTATCAATGCACTTTGATTCAGTTATACATTTCTTTTACAGAAAAGGTTTATTTATTATTTATTTAGTTTTGTGTCTGTGTGTCAGTTTGATTTTTTATCTCTAGATTCTTTCAGTATGCAGTCTTTTCAATATTGTCGAGTTGAAATTTCACAAGTTTCTTTCTGCATGTGTGTAATTTTCTCCTCTGTTATCTTTTACTGTTTTTAACCCATTAACCGCCGAAACTCGAAATCATTTTTTGTTTTTGATAGAAATCATAAAAGTTGTTATTTTGAACCCATACAATAGTATTATGCTGCAAAAAGAACAAAATTTCACTTACATTTAGAAATATAGGGTGTTGCGTTGACGCAACGTCAGCGGAAAAGAGGTACGGATGCTAAGTAGTTTTATTTAATACAATTCCGCAGTTTCAATGCGTTTTAGACAGGTAAAATCTGTATGAGCTTTGATATGGTTTTAAAACGTGCAGAGAACTTTAGAAGAAATTGAAATTTGTTTTAAAAAAATCAATCTTCACAAATTTAAAATTTAACAAAAAATTGATTATCCAAGGTTATCCATGATAAACTTCGTTGCAATCGGGTTGGAGAGCAATATCACAAGCATTGCAACGATAAACAGTTGGACAATGGTAATGGGGCCGGGGTCAGCCCGATCAGTAAGGCGTCAGACTCGTAACCGGAGGGTCTCGGGTTCGATCCTAGCCGATCAAAGATCACCGTTGTTACTAATGGTGGCTGGGCGACGCAAAATAAGGGTCGTGGTCACAAAGTCCTCCAAGTGAAACGATGCTTCCAGGGGTACAACCCAGTTGTTTGCTCGTCCCTTGATCTGGTTCAAAAGAACAGAACGCTTTGAGCTAAATCGGGCTTCCACCTTAATGGTGCTCGTAAAAACGGAAGCCGTACTTATTCCACGTTAAATCGGGTAGATCGGTCTACTCGGGCTCGTTTATCCGAGTGGTTTCAGAAACAACACAATGGCAATACTTGCACCGTATTCTTTCGTTATTTGTAAACCTTGCTGTAAAAAGCCCCCCAGATACTGGCATTGGTAAGCTGAATGTGCTTGGCCGCCCTGTACATATACTTTTCTTATGTGTATTATTATCAAAGGGGGGGGGGGCACTGTAAAAACTTAAGTGCAACCTCTCGTCTAAAATCCAACAGTGACTTTCTATTTGCTTCTTCAGATAGTCATGAAAGTTTCCAAGCATTTGTTTGCACAACATCAATATAATTTGAAAATATTGAGCACCATTTTTTCTCTCTGACTCCAATTCTATAATTTGAAACTAAATTATCGCACAAATCAACATTTAATGTTACATTGCTCAATGATGCAAAGCTGAGGAACAGAAACATTTTTCTTCTGAATTCTGGAGTAGCGAGAAACGATCTTTACAAGGCTCAATTTTACCGTAAGTAGAACCTCGAATCATCATCATCAAATTTTTCATTTATTTATTTATTTTTTCTCAAAAACCTGTTCGAATGCTTCTTAAGCTAAGATATCTTGTTCTGGGTATTTCAAAAGGCGGAGACGAAAAAAAAAGCTTGCACAGTCAAAACGCACAGAATAAAAAATAAATGTATGACTTTTGGAAGAACAGTTGAGGCAGGCAGTCTGACTACCCCTTTTTCGCTGACGATGCGCTCACGCAACACCTGCTTTTGCTTTCCTTCCCTCCCCCACATAATCATTTTCTGAGCGGATTTTTTTTATCAAAGTGACCTTAACTAAGAGTATTTCACATATAAACCCAAACTTTTTTTCTGTTTTAACTTTTTTGATAGAAAAACAGATCACAAATTTTAGCAAAAAAACCCGCGTTAGAACCACAATTTTTATTACATATAAAAAAAAATGTTTGAGGCAATTTTTTTACTTCACATGTTTATATGGTTGTTCTTAAACCTAAAACTGAAATCAGTACAAAAATTAGTTAAATAGCGAATTTTTTATGATTTTTTAAAATGACCGTTGCGTCAACGCAACACCAGCGGGTAATGGGTTAATTTACTTGTGGTTATTGGTGTATAGGAGAGTGGGCTTATAATAGAAGTTTAAATATGCATAAAAATAAAACACATGCTTGACTCTCCTTTTTACAATATCGAAAAAAAAAACAGCCTCATTTGTTGTTGAGATCTTAGATGTTGATGCTGTTCCTTCAACTGCATTATTTGAATTCAGCTCTGAAGAATTTTTTTTTATGATTTGGTTGCCAAGGCTTCTTTCTTTCGCGAAAATAAGTCACTTTTAATTAACTTCCTAACAACATTTTCTGAAGGAAGTTCATCAAACAAAAGCTGTGCTTTTAATATTGACTTTTTGATTTAATTTAATTATTTTGCACTTTAAGTTTATATATTTGTGTATCAAAAGAATGACAAAGCAATACATTGCTTTTTTTAAATTAATACATACATACATGACAACAAAACAGTCAGTAAGCAAATATACAATTAGCTTTTTAGTATATGCTAAGCCTAATCGAATGCGAAAAATGACCCATTTTACCCCACGCAAGTTTTAATATCCTGAAAATTTCATTTTTGCTGTTTTGTCTTCGACATTTTAGGAATTTATTCCTGAAAGTGTGCTATAAACAGTAAGATAAAAACTTAATGTGTATTTCCATTTCACTTTCTTTAAATCAAAAGTTTTTATGATGATCACAGTCAAGCGTTTTAAAAAAAAAACGCTTCATCGCTAGTATCTGTAACTTTAAAGTGGAAGTTGCACCTTATTTTGCATATAAAATATTGCCTGATGTCCATAATACACAAAAATTTCAACGCAGAAAAAATATTATTTGCACAATTTTTAAGGAATTTTTTTAAGAGTCTGCCCCATTTTACCTCTGACCCATTTTACCCCACCTGATCCTACTCTTTAATTTCTGGCTATTATTATTTAGTAGGAGCTTCTCGTTTTCAGACTTACCACATGACATAATTGGAACTGGGAGTTTAGTGGCACATTTCTCTAATCTGCCAATGGTTGGATTAAAGATACTGGACAGATTTCTCGAGAAATCACCATGCTCAACCTCTGCTGAAAATTTTCTTACATTAGATACATTTTCTTAAAATTATTGATAACGGAAATGATTTATTTGTAAAATGGATAGTATTCCTGGTTCATGATACCCGAGATAAACTTTGAACAACTGTTAGTCATTTGATGAGCGATAATAGCATCATCTCTTATTTTTTCCGAATTTGTATGCTAAATTATAAAAAAATGATCTCTTAAGTTCAAAAATTCAATTATATTTTTCCATGCAAAGAATATTTAATTATGAGATATACCTTCCCATAGATAAACACACATGGATGAATGGAAGGACATGCATGCTCGAAAATGGCCAACGCGTAACTGATTTTTTTCAACTCTTGTTATTATATTTCCTGATCATCGAGTATTTTTTATTTTTAAATCGAGTTCCTTTTCAACTTCAACGTATGCTCATTGTGCGTCAGTAAATGCTGACTTGTATCTCCCAATCCGCAATCTTTTATCTGTCGTCTTGTGTCGTTCTTTATATTTCACATAAAAGTACTCTTTCACACACACACACACACACACACACACACACACACACACACACACACACACACACACACACACACACACACACACACACACACCTTTATTTAAAATTGAAATTAACAAAACAATGTCATTTAAATTAAAGAGCTATGTAGTAAAAATTTGCTTATTTTAATTTTGACCTTAACTCTTCATCAATCACTAAATATCACTTATCATAATTAATGATGGCCTTAACGAGTTATTTTCCCTCAAAAACGTCTAGTAAAATAATGCTGCATCCGGGAGGTAAAAAACACTTATTTCAACTTTTTCTAAAATCGAGATTTAATTTTTTATACTCTATTTAAAAGTCCTAAGTACTAAGATTTGGATCATTAAATTATTATTTTATAAGCCCATAAATGACAATCTAGTATTACAAATCATCACAAAAGAAAAACTTTAAACTCATTTTCTGGCAATCTTTTTTCTGACTTAGTGCCATTTACCTTCGAGATACGGCTAAAAAAAAAAAAAAACTTATAAAGATAGCTCTAAGGCAGGAAAAATCAGGTCACATATTAAGAAATTATTAGAGCATAGATAAAATAACAATATTGATCATCCGATAAAACCATTGATAACCGAAGCATTCTTTCATTTATTTTAGACAGCACGAAGAAGTTTCATACAATAAAACTCTGCTAAAATATTTTTAAAAGGTAAGGTATAAACATAAACAGTCGTTTTTGTTTATAGAAACCAATCATTTTATAATAGCTATTTCCCAAAATTTATGATGTCAGGCAATGAAACTAATTTGCTTCTTTCCACGTAATAAATGCATAGAGATGTTGCGAAGTAGAAAAGAAAACTTGCTTCTTACATAAGATGAGTAACGGTTATTGGATTTTAACGTATTTTTGGTAAGTTGTATCTGGCGTTTAGGGTGTTTGTTTTATACATTAACCGCCCGATGTTGCGCGAATAAACTATTTTCATGTTAAATGCAGGAAGGTTTGAAGTGTCTCTGTAATAATTGAAAATACGGAAACACTTTCTGTCGAATTATTTTTGACTAATAGGTTTTCTCATCTCTCTGTTCTGTAAATAATGCAGGAATAATACGATGTTGTTTCTTTCGGATTTGCGTTAATGTTTATAGAAATGAGCATTTCTGTTAAAATACTTGTTTGATGTAATAAAAACAGATTTTTTTCTCATTGAGTCCGTACATAGTATTTGTTTCTTCGTCTCTCAAAGGAAATTAAAGAATAATTGAGAGTTATTTTTAAGGTGTTAATTATGTTAAAATGTGTGTAATAAGTTATTGCCTTCAAGTTTTTTAATTATGTAAGGATATCTTAGTACTGCTACGATAAGAAGAAATGTAGTATCTTTCTTTTTATAAATATAAAACTTTTTTTAAGTAAAAACTTTGACCGTTTTTCATTGAATTCGTTACATATTTGTATCTCAGCCGGTAATTAAGAGTTATTTTAAATGTGCAAAACTTAAGTTGATGTCACGGACTAAATGAATAACCATTTGAGCCTATAAGGCGCCAAATTCAATCATATATCCTGCAAAATTCAGATAAGAAAGCTCTCCTTAATGTTGACTTTATGCCCTAGAAATACTGCTATGTTCCAATCCATCTTTGTTTCGTTGTAAAATTGGGACATTAGTAGATGAGGGGACGAAAGCACCAGCTTCGGTAGCTGCTTGTGCACCGTTGATAGTTCGACAACCGTCCACTCCCTAATGAAGGAACTTTAATTCACTTCGTCAAGGAAATTTTTTCTTGTATTCTTGATAGAATTCAGTCGTTCGAAATCCTCCCATATATTTGAAGCTAACTTCTTGCTCATTGTGTAGATGATGTTGTGTGTGTGTAAAGTTTCGCTAGCGTTGTGATATATGTATTTGTAATGCTTCTGTAATAAGTTTAACCAGTTTAAATTTTGCTGCCAGATTTATTTCAAGAACCTACTAATAACAAGAAGAAATGTGTACTTCTGACATTTATGGCATTATATCCTTTTAAGGTAAGCAAAATATGACATTAGCACTATATTAATTGTTATTACAGCTGCTTCAGTATGCTCCGTTTTTTAGTTTTTTTTTCCCACACATATAAGTAATTAATTCAAGCTTGAATCAAATATGTAATAAACTTGTGCGTCTATTCGAAAAAAAAAGTCTAGACGTGTATGTATGAAATTTTTTCGAATATTCAGTCACTTGTTTTTTTGTAAGTATTAAACTAAGTTAAAATAAAAAAATGGCACTTTCTATCTTGCTGTAAAACAGCCATCTTCCTTGAAATTAATGTAATTATTTTAAATTGCTTACTTTATAATTTTAGATTTTATTGCTGGTGAAATGAAATAGTTTGTGATTTTTTGCTGAGTATTATTTTTCTTTTATTCTTTAAAAGTGACAATTTTATTTTGAATTTCTGGACATGAAATGTCTGAAGAATAATGTGTTAACTCTACAAATCTGTAAGTCATAGACTACCGTCTTTGGTTGAGAATGTAAGCCAAGAAAGCACTCAGAGAAGTACCTTGATTAGTTTTTAGTTGCAGTTGTGTGTTCAAAAGAAAAGTTATGATTTTTTTGTCCTAATAAAGGAACTCTTCCATAACAGCTTCTCACTAGCCCAAATTATTCGATTGAAATATTCATAGCTCAATATGGGCGATTCTCTTTAAACTCGTCATTTTTCACGCGAAATCTGTCCGGGCACGGTTTTTTGAAATGTTCGTATACACTGGTGGAAAAAAAATCCCAACACCAAGAAAAAATTACTGTAGAGTAATGAAATTTGGGTAATGCAATTGTCTAGTTAACATGTTTAATTGATTAAATGTACAAGGTCACTTTCTAATTTAAGCTCAAGAAAATGCTGTGCAAATGTGAAATTATGTTAATTTAATAGAGGGTGAAACCTCCAGAATTTTGAAGGCAAGCCTGCTAGCATGAATGCATATGTCATATAGGTGCCGAATGTCACTTTGTGGTATGGAGTGTCATGCTTTACGTTATCAATTGGAGACAGACCTAGTGATTTTGCAGGTCATGGTAACATGTCTGCACTCTGTAGAGCACATTGCGCTACAGCAGCGATGTGAGGGTGAGCGTTATCCTGTTGGAAAACTTTCCTTTGAATGCTGCTGATGAAGGGCTGTAATACTGGTTAAATTACCAGACTGACGACAAATTTTCAGTCAGTGAGTTTGGGATAATCTCAAGAGTGCCCCTGCTGTGGTAGGAAATTGCTCCAGAGACCATGACTCCAGGTGTGGGTCCCGTGTGTCTAGACCGTAGACCGCTTGGATGCAGGCGGTCCCCTGGCCTCCCTTTGACCAATATACAGCCACCACTCTCACTAAGGCAGAATCTGTTTTCATCAAAAATTACTACAGATCTCCACTCCGACCTCCAGTGAGCTCTGTCTTGGCACCACTGCCGTCGGAAACGGTAATGGTTTGCAGTCAATGGAATACCAAATACAGGCTACCTGGCTCGGAGTTGTCCTTGAAAAAAAGTTTCTTACCGTTCCTTGGGTCACGACGGTACGAACTGCAGCTCGAATGTCAGCCGCAGATGCAGTACAATGCGCCACAGCCGTACGCAAGATTCGGCGATCTTCCTTTTCAGTCGTGACACGTGGCAGCTCGGAACTCGATCTTCTTGAGGTAGTACCATCCCTTGACCATAACTTCCAATAATGATGCATGGTGGAAACATTTCCCCCCAAGTCTTTCTGCAATATCGCGAAATGAAAATCCACCTTTTCGTAGCCAAATTGCACGACTTCGTTCACACTCGGTAAACTGTTGATAATGGCTTCTTTGTCTTCTTAAAGGCATTCCTGACTAACATGAACGTAATTCGTCAAATTTCACGGAAAAATAACACTCACTAGCTTCACAACACGCTTTTAAAACATGCCTTATTTGCATGTTCTGAGTGACGCCAGTTGCGCCACACTTATGCGCGGAGCGCGAAATTTCAATCGATGTCATCTTTCAGTTGTAGAAACAAGCCTACCAAATTTCGTTTATCTAACACAGGTCTTTCTTGGTGTTGGGATTTTTTTTCTGCCAGTGTAATTACACTGCTCGACATTGAAAATGCAACATCAAGAAGGAGTGGTCAGAAATTGATGAAATTTGGTAAGAAGACAGAGACAGCATGGAACAATAAGTGATATTTATTTCAAAATAAATAAGCAAAATTTAGAGCGAGGACGGCGTCGGCTCAGTAAGAAGTAGGACCACCGCGGACAGCGATGCACGAAGAAACACGTCTAGGCATGGAGTCAATAAGCCTGCGGATGGTGTCCTGAGGGATGGCACTCCATTCCCTTTCAACCATTTGCCACAGTTCGTCCTCTGAACGAGGCAGTGACAGGTTCTGCAAACGGCGTCCAATCACGTCCCACACATGTTCGATTGGTGACAAGTCAGGAGAGTATGGTGGCCAGGAAAGCATCTGTACACCTCGTAGAGCATGTTGTCTGATTCGAGCACTGTGAGGCCGGGCGTTATCCTGTTGAAAAATTGCATTTGGCAGACCCTGAAGGTAGGGGATTGCCACCGGCCGCAGTACATTATCTACATATCGTTGGGCCGTCATAGTGCCCCGAATACGAACTAGACGTGATACGGAATTGTATGCAATAGCGCCCCAAACCATTATGACACGTTGTCGCGCTGTGGGGCGTTCCACAGTTACTGCCGGATTCGATCTTTCTCCACGTCGACGCCACACACGTATGCGATGACTATCGCTGGACAAACAGAAGCGGGATTCATCTGAGAATACTACGGTTTGCCATTCTGCCATCCACGTCGCTCTGGTCCGGCACCATTCCAAACGTTGGAGTCTGTGCTGTGAGGTCAATGGCAGTCTTCTTAGCGGGAGCCGTGATTGCAGTCCACGTGCAACCAGTCGACGGGAAATGGTTCTGGTCGACACAGGAACATCCAGGGTACCTTGCACGTGCTGCAGAATCGACGTACAAGTGACTTGCGGGTCCGCCACAGCTTGTCGGTGAATCCGTCGATCCAAGCGGTCTGACGTCACTCTGGCTGCACCTGCACTAGGGTGGAACGAAAAAATTAAAGTTTTGATTTTTAATTTGCCTTAGTACGGAACAGTTGCCTTTTCATGTAAATTAGATATACAAAAAATATGAAAAATATTGAAGCAGGTCTTGAGGTGCCGCAAGTAGGATAAAATATTGTGAAAATGCAATTTTTGCTGTAGTTTCAAGTTTTTTTCATAAATTGTTATACTCATCTTTTTTCTTCAAATGCGGTCAAAAAAGTAACTATTACACCAAAAAGGCCACCTAATATTCTTTTTTAATGTTTGGATGATTTCTTGAGGTGCCACAAAAAGGATGAAGTTTTGCAAAAACGCACTTTTTGCTGATGGCACTAGCATCTGGGAGCATAAGACGTAGCAGTAGCGGATGTTTAGAGGGGGCGTTAATGGGTAGCAGTGATATGTGTGAGTAGGGGCCAATCAGATCAGGTGTCAATACCTTTGCCGAATTCACTTTTGTTCGCGTCTATCATGTAACAGAGTAACGTAAAATATAGTTGGTGAGCTATTTCAGCGTTGTGAGCTAAAATGGCTCAGTCTAAGCAAGTGCAGACGTGACAACTGTCAGAAAGTCCTATTTTTGGAAACTTTAGTGATTTGAGTGAAGTTTTTCTACCTACTTACGGAGATGTAATGAAATGTCACTGCTTCATTAGGCACAACAGCAAAAATTGATCAAGTTAACCTGGAAATGATTCTTCTGTGAGTAAAATATTTGAGACTTTAGATTCTAAAATGGGACAAACTTCCTCAAGAGTTTATGTTCTAGTTGCTTCCAAATAATTTGAGCAACGATAAAAGTTTATCATGACAAATACAGGAATTTACTAAGAAGTCTTGTAGAAGAAAAAGAACTGACTCGATCCTTGTTAAATTTAGAGAAGAATCTAAACATTTATTTCTTGTTGCTGCCTACAAGAGACTACAATAGAAAAAACTTTGATACTTGCAGTTTGTATGAAAGAAAAGAAGGTGCCAGTCTTAGAACAAAAGTTTCTAAAGCAGTTGAAAACAACATTCCTTTTTTAGAGAACATATATAACTTAAGTACAGATTACAGATATTTAATAGATAAGTGTAAAAGGGTGCACAAGTACAAGAAGATTTTAACTTCATGTTAATCCACATAGGAGCATACACTTTAACAAAGTACTGAGACAGATAATCTTGAAGTTTTCAGTTTGATTTGTATTTACTACGTACAATCGAAGTATGCTCTTTGCAAATGTAAGTCACTTAAAGTGAACAAGTTTTCCAGGTTTTTTGAAGATATATCTAGTAAGGTCCCACTTGATATAACGATACACTTAATAAATATTTCTGATCTGTACTTAAGTCATGTATGTTCTCTAAAAGAGGAAGGTTGCTTTCAATTGCTTTAGAGACTTTTGTTCTAAATCTGGCACCTTTTTTTCTTTCATACAAACTGCAAGTATCAAAGTTTTTTCTCTTGTAGTCTCCTGTAGGCAGCAACAAGAAATAAACGTTTAGATTCTTCTCTAAATTTAACGAGGATCGAATCAGTTCTTTTTCTTCTTTTAATTTTTTATCGTTGCTCAAATTCTTTGGTAAGAAATAACTAGAATAGAAACTTTTGACCAAATTTGTTCAATTTTAGAAACTTAAGTCTCAGATAGTTTACTCACACAAGGATCCTTTCCAGGTTGACTTGACCAATTTTTGAGGTTGTGCCTAATAAAACAGTGACCTTTCATGAATTCTTCCTAAGTAGGTTAAGTATGTAGTAAAACTTCACTCAAATCACTAAAGTGTCCAAAAATAGGAGATTCTTACAGATGTCTCGTCTGCACTTGCTTAGACTGAGCTGTTTTAGCTCACAACGCTGAAATAGCTCACCAACTATCGATATTTTACGTTACTCTGTTACATGATAGAGGCGAACAAAAGTGAATTCGGCACAGGTATTGACACCTGATCTGAGCTTGGCCCCTACTCACACATATCACTGCTACCCATTAACGCCCCCTCTAAACATCCGCTACTGCTACGTCTTATGCTCCCAGATGCCAGTGCCATCAGCAAAAAGTGCGTTTTTGCAAAACTTCATCGTTTTAGTGGCACCATAAGAAATCATCCAAACATTAAAAAAGAATATTATGTGGCCTTTTTGGCGTAATAGTTACTTTTTTGACCGCATTTAAAGAAAAAAGATGAGTATAACAATTTTTGAAAAAAACTTGAAAATAGAGCAAAAATTGCATTTTTACAATACTTTATCCTACCTGCGGCACCTCAAGACGTGCTTCAATATTTTTCACATTTTATTTATACCTTATTTACATGAAAAGGCAACTTTTCCGCACTAAGGCAAATTGAAAATCAAAACGTTATTTTTTTCGTTCCACCCTAAACCTGCACCCCTCAATGTGGCTACATTTCCTCTTTCCAACCATCTCCGACACAACCGATGCACAGTGCTTGCATCCATGTGGGTTATCAGCTGCAATTTGACGTATGGACTAACCTCCCCTTCTCAGTCCGATTACCATACCCCTTGTAAAGTCATCTATATTCTGGAAGTGTCTTCGTTGAGGACGGCGGGCGTGGCATTTCCTCCTATCACACGTATCCTTCGAGACAAAAACCAAATTTCTCCGATAATTAGTCTGGCAGAAAAACCAACATGAACATAGCCCACTTTTCAACTTCATTCTCTTATATCTTACTTCACGTGCGTCGGAGAGCTGCGCATTTCATATCATTTGCATAACTCAGTGACGTGCGTCTACGGTAAAATTTGCATGAATTTCTGACCACTCCTTCTTGGTGTTGCATTTTCAATGTCGAGCAGTGTATAATACTATTTCTCAGAAAATAAATCTATTACTTTGGTTTGAAAGAGGGCCAATTGATTTTTGTGTTTTCCTGATAAATCATGATAGGGGGTAAGTCCCCCGCCTAGTATAACTAGTCAGGGGACGGTGCCAGGTGACTGTGTTTTTGCTCTTTGCTGCGTAATATCTGCAAAACTATTGGAACATAATTAGTTACGAGACTACCTATAAATTTGAGCACAAATCGTGGACATAATAACTAATATGTTTTACAATTAAATTAATTGACATTAATAAAATCACTTCCCAGAGTTTTCGCAACGACCCTGATGCATACTTTCATCACAAATGTGGCTCTCAAACTAAGCAAAGTAGCGCTTCAACACCGTTCTCGGCAATTTCGGCAAATTCACACTGATTACTTTTAACTTCATGCCAAAAAGAATGTGCAAAAGTTATAGATTTTTCTTATTACAGCTTTGAATTTGTTGCAGGGGACTGTTTCAAAAAATTCCGGACAGAATTTACATGACAATTTTAAGTTTTATAAATACGAAATTATACCTTATTTCATAAGAAAAATATAGCTTCATTATTCTATTTTTAGGTAATTATTGCCAAATTTGTGTAGTGCTAATGGGTTTTTTAAAATACTATCTGTAACAATTAGACTATGAGATTGGGACAGCCAGGTGACTGTGTTTTTGGCGCTTAGATAATTTCTAGATAAAAAAATTAAATTGTTATCACTCCAAATGCAATTGGGCCACAAAGTAGTAATGCTTTACTTGTATTAAGAGCGATAATTACTTTATTACACTTTATTATTTTTAAAATACTCAGTCCGGACAGCCAATTACCAGTTTACAGAGAATCGCCCATATATATAAATTGAAAACCATTTTACTGATACCTGTTAGAAGCATTGGCTGTCAAATGATTACTAACTACGTAAAAATCATTTTGAATACACCTTTTTCTGCATGTGTCTTGTTTTAAGATAATTTCCTCAAAATTAGTTAAAATCCGACGTCGGTATTTTTAAATAAAGTAATTGTTTGATTTAAACTTAACATTTGATTAAAAAGTCAGTAATAAAGCATGTTTAAATTTTTCAGTCTAAGAAAATTTATTGTTCAATGTTTTATAGTGTGAAAAAAAATTTTGTCGCATACAAATCTAAAAATATAAAAGAAAGTCGTGTTAGTTACACTACTTATAACTCAAGAACGGCTGTACCGATATGGCTAAAAATTGGTGGGTAGGTAGCTTAGAGCCAGGAGACGGACATAGGCTATAATTTATGTGTGTCAGTTACATAAATAGAAAAACTGTCTTATTGACTAAGACTTTTTACTAAGCCTTTTTTGACACCTCCATGGCTGAGCGACATAAAGCACACGTTCTGGCAGGTTCCGGAACGCAGTAAACAGGTTGTAAGTTAGCGGTGCGTTGAGTGTTATTTGACTTTTTCGTGAAATAAATTATAAACAAACGCGTTACTTCCCTTGAAATTTATATGTGATAAGCTGTCAGAAACGATTGCTCATTCCTAGGATCCCGATGATCCCAACCGATATGCCGTTTGAATTTAAAAGACTTCAATTTCCGATCCGTCTTGCATTTGTCATGACCTTTAACAAATCACAAGGCCAATCCTTAAAAGTTTGTGGTTTGAATCTAGAACATCACTGTTTTTCCCATGGTCAATTATATGTGGCATGTTTACGGGTCGGAAGACCATCTGCGTTGTTTCTTTTTGCGCCTGATAATAAAACAAAAAATGTTGTGCATCAGAAGGTACTTTAGTGAAGAGCAACCTATGTACTAAAATACAGAAACAATAATGAATGATTAATGTAAGTACTTAATTTTTTTTGTATTTCTAATAATAAAAAACTTAATAAATTCAAAAATTTTCTTATTTATTGCCTTTAAGGCGGAACAGAGTTCGCCGGGTCAGCTAGTAAGGTATAGTCAAGACATAATTATCACAACACATCTTAATGTAAAATCTTGTTCGGTTTAAATTTAAATTTTAAAGAAAAAGATACAGCAACAGCCTTTTACTTTTGCCCACGTACTAGACATTTGATGTAATTTTGTGTACCGTTGTGTGCGGGATCTCTAACAGATGCTTGTGTAAGCTAAAAAAAATGTTTATTTTTCTTATGCTCTTACCTGTATTTTTATAGTGAAACTAAGACATATTTTTAGGTTTTGAGGCTTTAATTTAAAGGATTTTTTCCCGCTTTATATTTTATTTTTTCACCCTCTAACTCTTTTTTACCCACTTGCAATAAGGTTTTATCGGATTTTTTGTCTTCCGGGTCATTCCATGTCAAGTGTACGAGTCGCCCCCACTCCACCCCCTCCATTTTGATGAAAATTTTTTTGGATGTACATATAAGACTTGCATGAAACCATACCAAATTATAGCTCTATAAGCCTTATGGTTTAGCCAATAAAAATTATGGAAAAAAGGCCTCTTTTTCATGTCTTGAAAAAAATGACCAAATCGTCAAGTTTGTGCTTTTATTGCTCGCGGCCTAAGACGATTATCAGGCTCAAATTTGGTGATTCTGATCACTGTTTAGGGTAGAATAGCCTACTTGTGTAACAAAAGCTCCATACACTGTAGATTTTTTGCAATTTGCTGCCAAAGTTGGTAAAAAATCGTATTTTGGTAAATTTTGATCATACGTTATCAGCTTGTATCTGCTGAGAGAATGACTTTCTGAAGCTAATTCTTTCCTCGTTTGTAGCCTGATAGTTCGTCCGAAAGGTGTGCAAGTGGCATCTCGATAGCTCAAATAATTGCTGAATTATGCGAGTTGAAATTCCAGTTAAATTTCTTTTTTCTCAATTTTGTCTCAATTTCAAAGGGCAATATCTCAAAAGGGTCATCTTGGATTTTAATTTTCTTTACATCATTGGAAAGAACACACTTTTCTTAACTAAAAAACGTTATTTTTATTTTTGAGACAAACCAGTTTCAAGGGAAATTGCAGGTCAAAAATGTGTACGTCATTCAACGTGAAATCAAAGAAAAAAAGACATAGACCTCAAAAGTTGATGTCAATTTGTTCTATTAAAATTTACAGGAGCTATTGTACTTATGTTCTGATAAAAAAAACCTTTTTTAGATGTTTTTGAACTTTAGTTTTTGTGTGCGCATCCGTAGAAACTCAAGAAATGGCAAAAAATAAAGTTTCGTCTCTTATCGCTGCTATAATAGCTTGAGTCTTTTCCTATGTGTTATTTTTAAGCTCTTGAAACTGAATTTCCGATGATACACTAGGTGGCCAAAAGTATCCGGACACTTTCAAAAATTTACATTTTTACATATAGCTCGAGAAATAAGTGATCAATTGTTCTTTAACTTTAGTCATACAAAATATAGGCTTCACCGAACATTTCCAAGTTGAAATTAAATTACCCTTGCATTTGGGGGACGACAAGAAGGGGGGTTGAAAGTAAAACCGCTTTTTGACCATAACTCTTCGAAAATAGCTCGGAATAAGCTATAAATTTCAGTAATTAATTAGCATACTATGTATAATTACTGTACAAATTTTTATGAAAGTACCACTCTTACTTCCGAAGATATGAAACATTTTTTAAAAAATGGCAATTTTATTTGAAGGGTTTTTGCTCATAACACGCAGAGTTTTTGATCAAACCTTATCAAAACTTCAGGAAAAATGACAAAATACAAGAGAAAGAACATACTAAAACGGTAAATAAAAATATTAAAAATCCGATGAGATATGAACGTTAAAAGGAAATATTTTTTCACGGCGCATGCGCGAACGACAGAAATTTATAACTACAAAAATATTGTACTCTGATTTATACTTCATCTTATAAAAAAAGTTTCAGTTGAATATCATGAAAATTGAAAAAGATATCAGCGATCTAGTGAGCTGTATTTCATTCATTCGCAGACAATACATAAAAAGTGAGGGTCTGTCCACAAAGAGCTATTTTTAAATTAAAGGTTATTGCGTCATCGTTCAAAACCAACGTTTCAGGGGGTGTCCGGATACTTTTGGCCACCTACGTATAAGGTCTTTTTGGCCGAATAGGCGAAATGTGACTTCTATGCCGAATATAAATTTTCAAACTGTATACAATTTAACATTGAAGAAAATGCTCAATTGTCACCACACTATTTGTGGAGAACCCCTTGCCATTTATGTATTGTCTGCGAATGAATGAATTACAGCTCACTAGATCGCTGATATCTTTTTCAATTTTTACGATATTCAACTGGAACTTTTTTTATAAGATGCAGTATAAACCAGGCTACAATATTTTTGTAGTTATAAATTTCTGTCGTTCGCGCATGCGCCGTGAAAAATTATTTCCTTTTAACGTTCATATCTCATCGGATTTTTAATATTTTTATTTACCGTTTTAGTATGTTCTTTCTCTTGTATTTTGTCATTTTTCCTGAAGTTTTGATAAGGTTTGATCAAAAACTCTGCGTGTTATGAGCAAAAACCCTTCAAATAAAATTGCCATTTTTTAAAAAATGTTTCATATCTTCGGAAGTAAGAGTGGTACGTTCATAAAAATTTGTACAGTAATTATACATAGTATGCTAATTAATTACTGAAATTTATAGCTTATTCCGAGCTATTTTCGAAGAGTTATGGTCAAAAAGCGGTTTTACTTTCAACCCCCCTTCTTGTCGTCCCCCAAATGCAAGGGTAATTTAATTTCAACTTGGAAATGTTCGGTGAAGCCTATATTTTGTATGACTAAAGTTAAAGAACAATTGATCACTTATTTTTCGAGCTATATGTAAAAATGTGAATTTTCGAAAGTGTCCGGATACTTTTGGCCACCTAGTGTATGTCATCAAGTAGCATGGCAAATCATAAATAAGTTTGACTTGTCATCAATGTGTTAATAGCAATAGCTCATAAGCAAATAACTGAACACATCTTCGTCAGTATTTGAATGGTTTTCAAGGCAATACTTATCAGAGTTTCTTGGTATTATTGTAACACTTGAATTACACGTAGAAATAATTAACTATAACTCCATCAAAAAATGCACTTCGCATTTAAAATCACTGAGTACCAAATAAGAGCGAATTTTTTTTTTTCACGTACACACTAGGGTGGAGCGAAAAACAAAAATTTTGGAATTTTATTCTGTAATACCTGGCAAAAGCTGTGCATGTGTAAGTATAATACACATGTAAAATATTATCAAGTTTGAACAACTCCTTTAGGGTCCTACCAGGGCTTGAATTTCTCTAAAACTACGAAAAAATGTCAATTTTCTAAAATTTTTTGGAAAATACAAATAATCACCATTTTTGTTCTAATACCATTAAAATGCTTCCTTTTAACACTCTTTTCATGCATCTTCAAAATTATTTAAATTTTATGCAGTATTAAGTTCGTACATAAACCGCAAAGTTCTGTGAAATTAACCAAAAATTGACTTTTTTTACCATTTTTTGCACATAGCAATAATTCTTCTTTTGTAATCCAGATACTATTTTTTTGCAATGAATGGGCAAAATGCAGCTTTTAGTTGTAAATGCAATTATATTTCGTTACATTAACAGCCCAGAACGCACCACAAGGAAGTAGCTGCATTTCGGGTGTCATTCTGCCTCTCCCATCCACCCAGCCACGTTATTTACATATTTGCAACACATTAATATGGATGCAATTACTATCTGATGTTAAACAGGTTTCTCCTTTTGAATCTAAGTTTGAAGTTAGACTCATGACTCAGTTTTGGCATTGATGATTGTGAGCCCCCCCCCCCCCCATAAAGTTTTTCATTTAAATTCAAATCTTGTCTCTTCCTTCAATAGCAATCTACCGTCTCACTAACCAGTTTTAAACCCTTAAAACAGTCGGAGTGTAGAAGAGGTATACTTATTGAATCACTGATAAAGTACAACTTGTTTTTGAAAAGTTAACTTATTAACATTGCAAGAACTCGGTGGAAGATTTCGAAGCTTTAAAAACGGATTTAAAAAACGAGTAAAAGTACTTGATGGACATTGTCAATGTAATACAGAAAGAAAAAAGTGACCCTGATCTCACTATCGAAAATCGGAGACCTTTCAGTCATTAGCTTTCATTAATTCGAGCTAAATAGAGTTATGAAGCTGTTGATTTTCAAGCTGAATTTCTAATGAGATAAAGATACTCGTCAGTTATATCATTAAAAATATGCTTCTGTATAGTTCAATAAATTAGAAATTTAAAAAAAGAAAGAAAATTTCCGTGAAACATGGAGCTGTAATCATATTAAAAATTACACATTCTATAAAAGTTTGGAATTATAAGAATAAATTGACTGGTCAACGCGTGTTTACTTTCCTCCCATTAATGATGTCAATTAAAAATATCTCAACTTTCAAAACTTAATATTGGTCATAAAGGTTCTCATTTAGTTATCAAAGTGTTTTCTGATCTTGTATGCCTTTCTGTAACCCAACTCTTTTACAGTTTGACTATCGTCCACTGCCATGGCCAATAACAAGTTCTCAAAATTAACAAAGCAGGCATTTCTTCGAATCACCGGATCCACGAAGAAAAGAAGAATCAATCAAATGAAATATAGATTGCGTAACTTTCATTATACCAACAATTCCATGTTTCACGGAAATTTTCTTTCTTTTTTTTAAATTTCTAATTTCTTGAACCGTACTGAAGCATATTATTTAAAGATATAACTGACGAGTATCTTCATCTCATTAGAAATTCACCTTGAAAATTAACAGCTTCATAACTCTGTTAGCTCGAATAAACGAACGCTAATGACTGAAAGGTCTCCGATTTTTGATAGTGAGATCAGGGTCACTTTTTTCTTTCTGTATTACATTGACAATGTCCATCAAGTACTTTTACTCGTTTTTTAAATCCGTTTTTAAAGCTTCGATATCTTCCACCGAGTTCTTGCAACGTTAATAAGTTAACTTTTCAAAAACAAGTTGTACTTTATCAGTGATTCAATAAGTATACCTCTTCTACACTCCGACTGTTTTAAGGGTTTAAAACTGGTTAGTGAGACGGTAGATTGCTATTGAAGGAAGAGACAAGATATGAATTTAAATGAAAAACTTTATGCTCGCAATCATCAATGCCAAATCTGAGTCATGAGTCTAACTTCAAACTTTGATTCAAAAGGAGAAACCTGTTTAACATCAGATAGTTATTGCATCCATATAAATGTATTGAAAATATGTAAATAACGTGGCTGGGTGGATGGGAAAGGCAGAATGACACCCGAAATGCAGCTACCTCCTTGTGGTGCGTTCTGGGCTGTTAATGTAACGAAATATAATTGCATTTACAACTAAAAGCTGCATTTTGCCCATTCATTGCAAAAAAATAGTATCTGGATTACAAAAGAAGAATTATTGCTATGTGCAAAAAATGGTAAAAAAAGTCAATTTTTGGTTAATTTCACGGAACTTTACGGTTTATGTACGAACTTAATACTGCATAGAATGTAAATAATTTTGAAGATGCATGAAAAGAGTGTTAAAAGGAAGCATTTTAATGGTATTAGAACAAAAATGCTGATTATTTGTATTTTCCAAAAAATTTTAGAAAATTGACATTTTTTCGTATTTTTAGAGAAATTCAAGTCCTGGTAGGACCCTAAAGGAGTTGTTCAAACTTGATAATATTTTAGATGTGTATTATACTTACACATGCACAGCTTTTGCCAGGTATTACAGAATAAAATTCCAAAATATTTGTTTTTCGCTCCACCCTAGTACACACCATATTAACTGTTTTATTTATCATTTATCTCATTTATTAATTATTTTTTTTTTTTTGAAAAAGGAAACGATGTTTTTTATGAATTTAAAATATTAATGACACCTTGCCAAGTGACATATCATCCGAAATTCAGTTTCAAGAGCTTAAAATAACACATAGGAAAAGACTCAAGCTCTTATAGCAGCGATAAGAAGATAATTATTTTTGTTAAAAACGAAACTTTATTTTTTGCCATTTCTTGAGTTTTTACGGATGCGCGCACAAAAACTAAAGTTCAAAAACATCTAAAAAAGGTTTTTTCTATCAGAACATAAGTACAATAGCTCCCGTAAATTTTAATAGAACAAATTGACATCAACTTTTGAGGTCTATGTCTTTTTTTCTTTGATTTCACGTTGAATGACGTACACATTTTTGACCTGCAATAACCCTTGAAACTGGTTTGTCTCAAAAATAAAAATAACGTTTTTTAGTTAAGAAAAGTGTGTTCTTTCCAATGATGTAAAGAAAATTAAAATCCAAGATGACCCTTTTGAGATATTGCCCTTTGAAATTGAGACAAAATTGAGAAAAAAGGAATTTAACTGGAATTTCAACTCGCATAATTCAGCAATTATTTGAGCTATCGAGATGCCACTTGCACACCTTTCGAACAAACTATCAGGCTATAAGCGAGGAAAGAATTAGCTTCAGAAAGTCATTCTCTCAGCAGATACAAGCTGATAACGTATGATCAAAATTTACCAAAATACGATTTTTACCAACTTTGGCAGCAAATTGCAAAAAATCTACAGTGTATGGAGCTTTTGTTACACAAGTAGGCTATTCTACCCTAAACAGTGATCAGAATCACCAAATTTGAGCCTGATAATCGTCTTAGGCTCATTCCACGTCAAATCGCCTAATTTAAATAGTCGGCTGTGCCGTCATGTCTCGGATTTTGTTCAATATTTTTTTACAGACAGATACCTATAAGATCAACTCAAATTAATTTTTTTAGATTTTTTGAACAAAAATTTAGGGTTGTAGAATTTTTTGAAATTTTGATTTTTTCAGAATTTTTGCTTTTTTTATTTTTGGTATGCATTTTGAAAAAGCTCTATAACTTCCTCATTTTTCATTCAATTAAGCCAGTTTACGTATCATTTTAAAGCTAATTATTTTCTCCTTCAATATTAGTGACAAAAAGGAGATTGTGAAAAATAGAATTTTGCCAATGGTCGTCTGAATTCAGATTTTGTGTTTTTTCAATTGATATGTTCAATAGGTCATATCTCCGGAGTACCAACTAAGAACTGCCCAATTTTTTTTTTCAGTGATGACAACATCATATACTTTTTGTGTATAAAAATTAGGAGGGTGTTTTTTGTTGTTTTGGAATAAAAAATTCAAGTATGTTTTTTCAGTTGATATGATCAATAGGTCATATCTCCGGACTACTAACTAAGAACTGCACGACACTTTTTTTCGGTTATGACAACATCATACCCTTTTTATGTATAAAAAATTGGGAGGGTGCTTTTTGTAGTTTTGGAATAAAAAATCAAACGTGTTTTTTCAGTTGGTATGATCAATAGGTCATATCTCTGGATTACCAGTTAACAACTGCGCCATTTTTTTCCATAATGAAAACATCATGATGTTTTTATGATCAAGAAATTAGAGCAAAGTTTTTTTGTTATTTTGAAATAAAAATATAACATGTTTTTTTCAAAAAACTTTACTTTAAAATCAACTTTTGAAACTTAAATTTGAGATTCACTCAGCATCACACGTCACAAGCAGATGAAAATGTATCCTATTTAATACATTCAACCTACTTGATGGTAGTTTTATATTGTTCTATTGCTTGCATGCTTTGGTAGTGAAAAGTAGCTGCATAATTATTTTACTCTTCAGTAATTATTTGCTAGCCACTCCATTAACCGATAGGAATTACGACAAAGTAAAATGAAATGTCTTTAAATATACTTTCATTCATAGTTTGACAAAGAAAGACTCGCGAGCTCTTGGTGGTTGGAAAAATTTTATATTTGGTTTCCATTATTCTGAAATATACGTAACATTTTATAATTTGTTATCAAATGAAAGCATAAAATTTTCATTAATGACAATCTTTATTTCTACGATGTACCGACAGTGGCAACAAAAGGTTTTTCAAACACAGAAACCTTCTTCACTAATATACCCTTCGTGTCTAATGGCTTGAAGAAGTAATTCTCTCTGCTGCCTACTATTAAAAAGGCTATTTCATATCTTTGCTTTAAAAAATCTTCATTTGCAACCACTTCTACTGCTGTAACGAAAAACATCTGTATCCCCTTTATGTTTTGAGAGGCAAATTGAAATAGATCATGTGCATTTAAAATCTGTCCTTCGACAGTTCTTTGAAGACTTGCTCTTATCGCAAGCCGTTTTATTGTGCCCCCTACTCCATCGCATGCATTCTTGCCATGACTCGTGGCAAAGAAATGCCATTCAGCTGCCATGTCGTGGTGTTCCTTGTAATAGCATAGTTTTTTTTTAATTTTACTGAGTTTTTAAACTTATTGAAAACTTGATGTTTAAAGAAATTTGTTTCAAAAATTCAATATTTTTTTTAAATTTCAGAACAACAAAAACACCCTTCTAATATCTTGATCATAAAAACATTATGATGTTTTCATTATCGAAAAAAAATGGCGCTGTTGTTAACTGGTAATCCGGAGATATGACCTATTGATCATACAAACTGAAAAAACACGTTTGATTTTTTTATTCCAAAACTACAAAAAGCACCCTCCCAATTTTTTTAACATAAAAAGGGTATGATGTTTTCATAACAGAAAAAAAGTGTCGTGCAGTTCTTAGTTGGTAGTCCTGAGATATGACCTATTAATCATACCAAATGAAAAAACACACGACTTTTTTATTCCAAAACAACGAAAAACACCCTCCTAAATTTTTATACATAAAAAGTATATGATGTTGTCATTACTAAAAAAAAATTGGGCAGTTCTTAGTTGGTACTCCGGAGATATGACCTATTGAACATACCAATTGAAAAAACACAAAATCTGACTTCAGACGACCATTGGCAAAATTCTATTTTTCACAATCTCATTTTTGTCACTAATATTGAAGGAGAAAATGATTAGCTTTAAAATGATACGTAAACTGGCTTAATTGAATGAAAAATGAGGAAGTTATAGAGCTTTTTCAAAATGCATACCAAAAATAAAAAAGCAAAAATTCTGAAAAAATCAAAATTTCAAAAAATTCTACAACCCTAAATTTTTATTCAAAAAATCTAAAAAAAAATAATTTGAGTTTATCTCATAGGTATCTATCCGTAAAAAAATATTGAACAAAATCCGAGACATGACGGCACATAGCCTTAGGCGATTTGACGTGGAATGACCCCTTAGGTCGCGAGCAATAAAAGCACAAACTTGACGATTTGGTCATTTTTTCAAGACACGAAAAAGAGGCCTTTTTTCAATAATTTTTTTTGACTAAACCATAAGGCTTACAGAGCTATAATTTGATATGGTTTCATGCAAGTCTTATATGTACATCCAAAAAAATTTTCATCGAAATCGGAGGGGGTCGAGTGGGGACGCCTCGTACACTTGACATGGAATGACCCTGCAGTAACATTTTTCTGCGAAAACTAAGAAAAGTAAAATGTTCACGGATTTTTCTCAGAGTAAAACTTACACACAATAAAAGTAGCAATGACTTGCGTTTGAACAACGAATGCAATATCTCGTGCTTATAGTTCATTGAAAATGATTAAACACGGTAATTTCTTTTAAAATTTGAAGGAGACTTGCATTAACGTTAGGGGGCATTTCGTTAAGTAGTTTGCAAATTCGAAACTATTTGCCATAATAAACTTGAATTGAGAAAGAATTCCAAAGTTGCCATTTTATCACCCAGGAAATCTTAAGATTATTATTTTTTTTATTTTCTTTATTCGCTTCATAAAAATAAACATACATTTCAATTAAATCGAAACGGACTATCCTCTCCCAAATACAAAATTTATTCAAACTAAACGCTATTTTTGAACGCTTGTATTTCCCTGAATAAATAAAGTCCTTTTAGTGGATGCATTGCTACTCCAAATTGTATTTTCCTTCGATAGAGGGATAAGTAAATACTATTTCCCTATTATCGAGCCTAGGCACCTTGGATTAGTTTTCCGCAGAATCCGGTAATCCAATCGTGTTCCCGGATTTGTCTATCACTCTTGGTTGCGTTCTCTAAACACTTTTAGCTATATTTATACATTCGGCTATTGGCTTCAAATTTTCAAGCCCTGATTATCTTAAGATGAGTATTTACTCTCTCGTGGAATATTATGAATGAATGTTTTACTCAGCTTTATTGACAAAACTAACTGAGCTGCCCGGCGTAGTACGATCTACCTGAAAAATAAGAGTTGTGACAAGTGACACTTGTTCAACAATCAGGATTATATGAACAGAAAAAAATATTAAATTTCATGTAAATGTGAAGAAAAGAGCAATTTTATGACTCAAAATTTAGACTTAAACTCTTTGAAATGCTAAAATTTCAATGATTGCTATCAATAAGCGTAAAAATTTCATTTCACTGATTTTTTTTTTGTAACCCCCTCCCCTCTTCATTTGGATTTCCCTTTGACAGGGGACCACATCCTTTTATGTGATTTTCTGATAAGCAAAAGGCCACTGTACAGGCCCGTCATTTCAAGCTTTTCCAGGGTAGGGGTCAAAGGGTGCAAACACAATATAATTTCATAGGAAAACAACGAAAAACACGCCTACTTATGTGTAAATACATTGATTTTTCAAAGCCTGGGGGAGGGGGGCAATTGACTCCCCTGATCCCCCTAAGTGACGGGTCTGCCACCGTAACCAATTTGTGGATTTGCACGAGAAGCATATACACCTACAAACATACAGCCATTTATATATGCAACTAATAATCAAATTATCTCATTGAGAAAAAGTAATAAAGCCTAAGTTTTGCCCCATTAGTTTATTTTTGATAATAATTGAAGACAATTAGATTGCTTTTAAATTAAATTAAGAATATTTAGATACGATTTTAACATATTCAAAGGATAAAATAACAAAAAATAATATTATAGTAGCTTGCTGAAACATATCAAAATTAATAAAATTTAAAAAGATATTTTGGCTTAACTAGTTTTAATTGGTTATTTGCATAAAATAAAATACTAGACTAAATAAAATACAATACAAAAATATTACCTCATAAATATGATAAAAATCGTAGTTATTACTTTGTAACATCCCTTTTAGCTTTAATAACAGCGTACAATTTATCTGGCATACTATATAAAAGGTGTTTACAAACATTTCGATCAATATTAGCAGAAATGGACTTTATGCGTTTCAGTTTTACTGGAAGGAGGATATTCTCTCGAGATTGTTTCTTCATTATATGTCATAGTCTTCGACAAGATTAATGTCTGGTGAGTTTGCGGTAGCCAAAAAAGTACCTTAATGTTACGTTGGTAGAATCAATTCTTAGTTGACACTAGTATACTGTAACGCTAAATCTTAGATAAAATCATTTTTAAATAAATATTCTGATGGTGAAATTATGTAACATTCTAGTATTTCTTGATATATCTGAGAGTTCAACTTTTCGTAGATGAAGCATAACTTTGCAGAGGTCCTTCTACGCTCATGAAATCCCTAACGATATAAGCGTCAAAGAACAGAAACTACAGAAACTTTCAAAGTATTATTTATCAAATGCTTCTTTCTGAATTCTCCAAACTTAAATAGAATTGGTTCGGGTAAGTGGGCCACCCCCTTAAAACTGAAATACGCATATGAGTTTTATACTTTTTTGTACTGATCATGGTATATTTCATCGCAATGAACGGTTTTGTATATACAGTACAGAACCTTTGATCCGGGAACCAAAATACCGGGAAACCAGAAAACCGGCAACATTTTTTCGATTTTTCCGCCACTTTTTAAAATATCCATTTTCGGCAATTTCTAAAAAATGAAGACTTTTTTTTTTCTTTTGAAATACCTAAATGAATATGAACGGTTTCTTCATAAATACCATATAAGTGCATATAGCTCAGAAATTTTTAATGTTGTAATATCTATAAACACTTCTGGGTCGTTTTCTCTTCAGGATGCATTTATTTGTTATAGTAACTTGGGTTTTATAAACAATTGGTAAATATCGCTTCGTAGCGATCCAGAAAACCGGGAAATTCAGTTATCCGGGATAGCCGTGGTCCCAAACATCCCGGATAATTGGATCTCTACTGTATTTGGGTTTTATGGAACTGTTTTTTTGAATTATATAATTTATGTCAAAAAAATTTTCAAAAAAAAATTTTTTTGCGAGTTCGAGCAACATTTTTCAAAGTGTTTCAATGTAAATTTTTATTATTTTTTCTATGTTCATCAAGTTCTTCTGTAGAATTTAACCTGAAGTACACATTGCAATAAGAATTTTTATGCAAAGTATTGTTAATAAGTGTTTAAGGGGAGGGGTCCCACTTACCCCTTGATTTTTCTCAGTTTGGGTAAGTGAGCCCCCTCACAATGGTGTAAGTGGGCCCTCTCATAATAATGATGATTTCAAAATGAAAAGCAGTTCTAATGAAGCAATTTCTTCGATGAAATGAAAGATAATGATGCAACCTAGAAGGAATTGATTCTTTAGCTACAAAAACTGCAAAAGCTAGTAACTATGTACAGAAAAAAACAACGTTACAATGCACAAATGAGCAGGGATACTGCAGACACGTGTTTCGGCGTTACAGGGAACGCCTTTATCAATGCAAAAAAGTTGTGAGCTTATGGATGCACAGACATCCGACAATTTGTCGGATGTCTGTGCATCCATAAGCTCACAACTTTTTTGCATTGATAAAGGCGTTCCCTGTAACGCCGAAACACGTGTCTGCAGTATCCCTGCTCATTTGTGCATTGTAACGTTGTTTTTTTTCTGTACATCTTTAGCACAAAGGTATTTCTTTACTTTAGTAACTATGTATTTGGGAAACTTGCATATAAGAAAAATATAAAGTATTATAAAGTTCTAACTTTACAATATGATACAAATGAAAAAAATGCTGCTACATTTGATAGAAAGAATAGAAATAGCTACACTTTTTATTGGTTTGATGTAAGTGATGTTAGAATTCTAACTGAGAATGAAATGATAATGGCTCTCCCTCAACAAACTTCAAACAGACGCTGCCATTAAGTGTTTCTATTTTTTTTTCAACCTATATATTATTTCTTATTTTATCAAAATTGATTTTATTCGACTCTATTATGTTTTTTCAACACTACTTTATATGTAAAAGCAAAAAATATGCCTAACGGCTTTTAATGAATTTCACAGACACAATTGTTTTGTATTCTGCTTTATAATCTTCTGTCACACACATTTAAATGTAAGTAGATATCTCGTTAATGGATACATTTACAAAAAAGTATTTCCTACTAAAATGTTACATATTTTATCAGGTAGGACATGCAAACCCTCTTTTTAGATATGCTCGCTTTAAATATAAATAAATGAAGGGTGGCCACTTACCCCTTCCCAGGAGTAGGGTGGGGCCACCCACGTCATTTTTTAAAGAATACGATAGTTAAAAACATTTAAAGCATTTTTTTAGAAAATAATGCTGAACTTGTGTTTATTAAGGGGTCACAGTACCTCAAAAATGACCAAAAGATCAAATATATATATATATATATATATATATATATATTGCTTATTTCAAAAGTTTAAGTTATTTAAAACACTCCGAAAAAATAGCATTGCTGTAGCTAAATTATTTAAAAAGTTATGAGTGACTGTAGGGCATGCTTGCTATGTGTTCTAATGGAAAAGCAAAACTTTAAAGTGCTTTTTCTCGATGATCAGTTTTTAGTGTTTTTATGATACTGGAAATGCTAAGGTATTTTTTCTATTAAAGATACAGCCTTAAAGCAATATTTTTTGCACTCAAGATAATATATTTAACAAAACTGTGCATTGAATAAGCGTTTTATAAAGTACTTAATTTTTTAGAGCTTTTTAAACCTCGAAAAACAAAATTTCCTAAGAGTTTTTTACCTAAAAGGTCACAAATGTTTTCAAATCAATAGATAAGAAAATGAATGCACAGAATTTTAGAGGTAATTCTTGTGATCATTTAGCAAAAAGAAATTTTGAAATTAGTGCAGAAACAAAAAAGCCTGAGGGTTTTTAAAATATTGAAATTTTCTTTTATTTTTCAAATTTTTAAAAAAAGTGGGCAACATTTTAAATATTTGAAAGTAAATTATTGATTGTTTAAATAAGTGCAGAAACAAAGATTTTAAAGAATTACATTTTTCACGTAAATTGAAGAAAATTGTTAGAAAGGTAACGTAACCCCTTAATAATGTCTAAGGTAAAATAAGTCAACAAGTTAAAACGTTTTTTGCTTTAAAGCTGTTGTATAAGGCTTTAAAAACGAACTGTTCTAAAAAGGGGGCCCACTTACCCTAAACAACCCTACCTTGATTTCTTTAAAGATTATACAGTTAACCCATAATTATCTGTGGAACAAGTTAGCGTGGTAACTGCGAATAAGCGAATACAGCAAACAATCCAAAAACAAGTTTAAAACGATATTACTAGTATATACTGCCGTGGGCAGGTAAAGGGGACTAACTGCAAATTTTTCGATTTCAAATTTTTCGCATTTTTGAAATGAGTTACATTAGTTTTATGGTACGAACATTTTTTTTTTTTTTTTTTGGTTTCCGATGAAAAAAAAAACTGTTTTTTAATCAAAGGTAATTAGCAGTAACTGCGTTTTTCGTTACTTTGGGCAGGTAAACGGCAGTATCTGCATGTCTGCATGATGAACATCATATGAATCTCTGTGCAAAACTTGCATCAAGCCGCAAAAACTGTTTTCCTTTGTACCTAAACTGAGCGAAAGTAGGGGTACCCTAATGGGAGGTCACGGGAGGTCATTGGTTGCATTTGAATGTTCCCAAGGGGGTGTTTTATTCCTTTTTGGGGTGAATCAGTGTTAATATCAATGCAGATTTAAGTGATATAAATTGGCGATACATCGCCAAGCTTTTGGTCACCAAGTGCTTATCGCCAACTTAGTGACATATCGCCAAATTGGCTACAAATTTGGCGAAAAAAATTATTTTATGAGTTTGGGTTTAATTTAGCGATATTGGTGGTATTTTGCGAAAAATCCACTGAATGGTGCTAAAATCGGCGATATTTAGAAAATTAATCAATGTAAATAATTTTTTTTTATTGTTTCGTGGCAAATTAGGGGTGTAAATGTTTGAATTGTTATCTTGCTCACCCCAAGCACTATTTTAACGTTTAAGGCATTTACTAAGAAATTTACACGTAAAAGGAAGTAGTGTGGGGTCCACACCGGATTTTTTTCGATTTTATTTACATTGTTTTGTTTTCTTTTAGTTACAGTTGCTTTCATACTAACAGACGAGAGTTTTGCAGTTTAATACCAAGATGTTGCATTTTTAATAGTTCTATGAAAATAATCGTAAGCACAACAAGCATTTCAAATGCTCTTTTTTCAAAGGGACTTCTTGTTTTAATACAAAGTACAAAGCATTAACCGATTTGTAGTAGTTTTAAAAAATGTGTGAACGCCACACTACTTCCGTTTACATTTAAATTTCATAATAAATGCATCAAGTGTTAAAATTGTGCATTAGAGTGAGCAAGAAAACAATTCAAAAATTTACACCCCCAGTTTGCCAAGAATCAATGCAAAATAATGTTTTACAATGATTTTTTTTCTAAATATCGCCAATTTTAACATGATTCAGTGACTTTTTTGCAAAATGTGCCCAATAGCGCCATTTGAATCCAAATTAAAAAAAAAAAATCATTTTTTCACCAAATTTTTGCCAACTAGGCGGCAAACACTTGGCGACCAAAAGTTTGGCGATATATCGCCAAGTGGTTGCGCCAAAACATATCACTCAATCTGCATTGAAATTAACACTGATTTACCCCAAAAAGGAGTAAAAGATCCCCTTGGGAACATTCCAGTGCAACCACAAGGGGAGATGCAAAACTAGAGACCCCCTCAGTGCCTGCATACCAAACTAGAAGCTTCTACGGCATATAGTTTTTGAGTATGCGACATATATACCCACATACATACAAACGCACAGACATACATATGCACATACATAATACGTACATACAGACGTCACGAGAAAACTCATCGTAATTAACTGAGGCATGGTCGAAAAGGATATTTCGGCTGTTTATATGTTGGTAGGTACATATCCACGTACTGATAGGTCGAAAAATCTACTCAACATTCATTCGGGGGTGAGCAAAATCAAAATTTAGATCGAAATTTAAGTGACATTTTTTTCGTGATCACAATACTTCCTTTACTAAGTTAAAGGAACTAAAAATGACTGAAGAATCTTCAAGTTTTGCTTCATATTTTGCATAATACAATGCAGTTTCATTATATTTTTTAATTATATTTCGCTTTCATTTATATTAAATCTATATCACGTGGATAACCGGTATTTATGTATGCTTTTAAATAAAACATATCATTTCCTATGCAATAATATATTTCGTAATAACTCGTATATCTACTCCGCATGTTGTCGAATATGTAAATATGGGACACTTAGTAGCATACTGTGCAGTTACTGCCGACTGCCAGTCAGTTCCGTATGGCAATCACGAGTGAAAAGGCAGGTAAACAGCAGTATCTGCTTTACCGCTTTCTGCGCTTGCAAAATCAAAATTCAATCGATTACCCAAAAAAATATATCGGTATAAACATACCGAATCGCCTATGTTCAAAGTTCAGTGTTTTATTGACCTTTGATTTGATTTGATCTTGATCTTGATTTTATTGATCGTTTTTGATAATACAAAATCAAAAACGATCTCGAAAACTCATTTTCACAGATTCTGCCATTTACCTGCTCACGGCAGTATAACCCTCTCAGATGCATTTAAATATTTCCTAAAAATGATATAATTGATCGTAAAAAATATCTTTAACTGATACAAGTTTCAAGAACACACTCAAAACCACCGTAAATATGAAAAGAGAAGTCGAGCGGACTATCAGAAGCTTATATCATAGTATGCTGCACGATGGTTACTTTTTATTGGAATGTATAAATTATTAATAAAAATTAAAAAAAAAAGGGAACGAAAATAGTTAAAAAAGGAATCAGCGCATATTGATAGGGGGACCGGAAAGCAATGTCGTTTTTTTTTTTTTTTCAAACAAATCAATTGTTAGAATGTTTTATCTTAAATCGGCGATTTTAATTATCCTCGTGATCAAGGGCCTTTTGCCATCTAGTAGTGAATGTTAAATCCCGGATAGATTTTTAAAAAGCTGATTTTTGAAATAAAATATCTTAAAATAGCATCTTAGATACAATTTTTCAAGTTAGTGTGTGTATTTTAGCAATTGGAAATACGGGAAATCTGAACCCCTTCACTCATAATACTCACCTGACATTGCAATATCTGATTTCCCTTTATTGCAATCTATATATGACTAAAAAAATGCTGGAAAATTTGACTTGTGGGCAATTCCATCGTTACAGACGTAACAATCGCAGACTTTGAACACTAATAATTCTGGTTTGGGCCGATGAAATTTTTTTTCCTGTAGTGTAACTTGATGATGTTTATGCTACATTAAATTTGCGTGCAGATTGCTTAATTACAAAAAAATACAGAAATTAAAAACTGCCTGTTACAGACGTAATTCACAAAACAGCAAAAACTCGACTATGTCATACAACTGACAACATTCCTCTGAATTATACGGAAATTTTGAACTTTTTTTTTTTTAATACGTGTTCTAGAGACTTTAAACTTTCTAAAACCATAAAGATTGTGTGGATTTTGACTGCCGAATTTGTGAAAAAAATTCATAAACTTGTTACGGACGAAACAAAGTGGTGTTACAGACGTAACATCTCTGATTTGAAAGTAGAAAACAGTATTTTAAAGTAGGAATAAACAAAGATTTTTGTGCTAAAACAATACAGTAGCATTAATTAACACATTATTTGAATATTTTAAGTTATACTGTAATAGTTTTAGAAAATTTGGGTAAGTCTGGGGGAGTTGAGAGCATATGCCGATATGTCAATATGTAACAATGAATTAATGCATCTTAAGACAATTATTTCCAAGAAAGATTGACACAAGAAAAGTTTAGAAGGGCCTTCACACAAATTTATTTATTTGTATTCTTAAAATTAATGCATAATGGGACTGCTACATAAAAAAATCGGAAAAAATAAATTCCTCCCTGGAATCAGTGATTGGTCTTAGGAGAACATAAAAATTTGAAAATGTTGGATGATATAGCAGAATATTAGTACCAAACTAAAATTTAACCTTCTTGGTGACAGTTGGTCAGTTTTGATAATTGTTTTGAATGAAAAAATGTGTCCTTTTTCGTCCGACGTTCTCGAAATTCGAACGGCATTTTCGTATTCTGTTCGAAAACAATGCATTTTGCGGGCGTTTGGCAAATTCGCGATGTTAGCCCACCGTTCTTCCAATTTTGGCGTCAGCTTTAAAACATTTTCCTGGGGCATATAAATAATTTTAACTTTTTCTGCAATGGAGTTTGCACACTGAAAAAAGGAAAGAGCGTCGTTGACAAATGCTGTTCTAGATCTTACTCTCTGCCACACCTGGTGCCTGACCATACCCCCAACTCCATCCACAGCTCCCTTTCCATGTAACGTAGCAAAAAAATGCCAGTTGAGGTATAAATTATAATCAGTTATACCATATGTGTATTTTATTAATCTTAAGAAATAAATCTCAATTACATGCCGACATAATTAAAAATTTCAAAATCAGAATACCAGACTCTTTAGTACTCGTACCATATTATGCTATATACATGTATTGCTCATCCTGTGCTTTTTACCTATTTAATTGGAAATTTACTTTTGCTATGGACGTAACATAGAGCCATTTTTTATGTCCGAAATGTTACGTCTGTAACAGCATTAATTTAAAAACTAAATCAGTTGCAATATTTTTAACTATGGTGGGCAATTACTCTAAAAATTTGCCAAAAGGACCATTAAGGGTTTTTTTTTAATTTCGATTTTTTAGGACGTAATGACAACTTTTGCTTCTTTTTTGTTACAGACGTAACATCAAGCTTCTTTTTTTTAAACTTCAATTACACCATTTAGATCAATTCAAAAGAAATTAATGAATGCATATTATTATAGTACCGTCTTAGTAGTTAAAATTGTGCTACAAGTAGTTATTTTTGTTTTTATTTTTCGATGAGAAATATGCATTTGAAAATGTGTTCTTTTTTCTGATTTTTACGAGTTCGTGAATATCGTACTTCCAACTAAGAAAACAAGTATTATTCTAACTCTCACCAAAAAACCAATGCAGGATTCTTAAAATATACATCTTAAGCTTTAAAATGATGTATAACATAGCAACATAACTTCAATATGAATTTTTGACCAATTGGTTTCACTTTTCATGGAATGGCTCGTGTATCCAAAATGCCATTTCAAAATATTTAGCTCCAAAAATCAGTTTTTTTAATGTCTATCTGAGACTGGCAAATAGTTTTTGATAACGAGGATAATTACCATCGCTGATTTTAAATAAAAACTTTTAACAATTGGTTCGGTTAAAAAAAAACGACTTTACCTTCCGGCCCCTTTAATAAAAAGACGGGCCATTCGCAGCCAAGTCAGTAGAGAACTTTTTTTTTTTCAGTCTAAAGGTGGAGCATAGAATTTCGAAAACTGAAGGGGGTTCAAGGTAATCAATGTACCTAGTGTTTTGTCGGTAAATTTTAAAGCGTGGAAGTAACACTAGTATTATAATTTCAAAGCTCTCAAAAGTGATAAGCCCTGCAAATTGACATTGCGCCATTCCCATTTCAAACTAAGCTAAATCAAATTTTGAGTCTGTAATTCAAATTTTCTCTCTTAACTGCAAATTCATTTTAATATTAAATCATTGAAATGACGATGTATATTTACAGAAATCCATTTAAATTTCGAGGGTTTATAAATTATCTGACGCAGTATTATCATTTTCGTTTGTAGATCAATGCTCTTATAGCCTACTCGGTATAGTAGGATATTCAATCTAAGGCTTGTATATACATGTTGGATTTGGATGTGAAATAAGTATTTTTTCTCCTGTTGTCAACATATTCTTGACACATCCTTTGATACAAGATAAATATCCTTCGATATTCCTTACAAGATAGATATCCTTCTATCTTGTTTGTGGTACGAAAATTAATTAAAATTTTGCTGTTTCATAAAAAGTTTTTTTGTGCGGAATAATTTCAGTTCTAAAGCTTCATTCTTTTTGACCTTATTTTATACGCATTAGTATAGCAATCATGAAGTGTACTGTACACTGGCGGAAAAAAAATCCCAACACTAAGAAAGAATTGCGTTAGATGAACGAAATTTGGTAGGCGTGTTTATACAACTGAAAGATGACATCGATTGAAATTTCGCGCTCCGCACATAAGTGTGGCGTAGCTGGCGTCACTCAGAACATTCAAATAAGGCTTGTTTTAAAAGCGTGTTGTGAAGCTCGCAAGTATTATTTTTCTTTGAAATTTGACAAATTGAGTTCATGTTAGCCAGGACTGCCTCTAAGAAGACGAAGAGGCCATTTTCAACAGCTCACCGAGTTTAAACGAGGTCGTACAATTTGGCTACAAGAAGGTGGATTTTCATTTCGCGATATTGCAGAAAGACTTGGAGGGGAATGTTTCCACCATGCATGATTATTGGAAGCTATGGTCGAGGGATGATACTACCTCAAGAAAATAGAGTTCCGAGCAGCCACGTGGCACTACTGAGAAGGAAGATCGCCGAATCTTGCTTACGGTTGTGGCGCATCGTACTGCATCTGCGGCTGACATACGAGCTGCAGTTGGTACCGTCGTGATCCAAGGAATGGTAAGAAACTGTTTACTTCAAGGACAGCTCCGAGAAAGGCAGGCTGTAGCCGGTATTCCATTGACTGCAAACCATTGCCGTTTCCGACGTCAGTGGTGCCAAGACAGAGCTCACTAGAGGTCGGAGTGGAGATCTGTTGTAATTTTTGATGAAAACAGATTCTGCTTTAATGCCAGTGGTGCCTGTATATTGGTCAGAAGGAGGCCATGGAGGCCAGGGGACCGCCCGCATCCAAGCGGTCTACGGCCTAGACACACGGGAGCCATACCTCGAGTCATGGTCTCTGGAGCAATTTTCTACGACAGCAGGGGCACTCTTGTGATTATCCCAAACTCACTGACTGAAAATTTGTCGTCAGTCGGGTAATTGAACCAGTAGTACAGCCCTTTATAAGTAGCAATCAAGGGGGAGTTTTCCAACAGGATAACGCTCGCCCTCACATCGTTGCTGTAACGCAATGTGCTCTATAGAGTGTTGACATGTTGCCATGACCTGCAAGATTACACGATCAGTCTCCAATTGATAACGTATGGGATATCATTGGACGGCGCCTCGAGCATCATCCACAGTCAGCAATGACGGTTCTAGTATTGACACAACAAGTGCAAAAAGCATGGCACTCCATATCACAAAGTGACATTCGGCACCTGTATGACATAATGCATGCACGCTTGCAGGCTTGCCTTCAAAATTCTGGCGGTCACACCCTCTATAAAATTAACATAATTTCACATTTGCACAATATTTTCTTGAGCTTAAATTAGCCAGTGATCTTGTACATTTAATCAATTAAACATGTTAACTGGACAATTGCATTACCCAAATTTCATTACTCTACAGTAATTTTTTCTTGGTGTTGGGATTTTTTTCCGCCGGTGTATTTATACAATTCTCTTTTGAGCGAAATTTAGCAATTTTTATAAAATGAAAAGAAATCATTCCTAGTTTACAAAACTTGAGCATTTCAAGAAGTAGCCTCGTGTAAATACAGGATCGGGAAAATCAGGAATAAATATTTTTGCAGGTGTGCACCTTGAAAAATGATCAGAATTTCACAGAAGAACAAGACGAACGCAGTGGCCTAAATGTACTAATATAAAAACTAAAAAAGGGGTTTCAAACTGAGCCTATACTGAATGGGGAATTTCACGTTTCACACCGTAAATTGAGTAGTGTATCAATTGGGGCTGCGATCGCTTTTTTTAAGGTAATATAAATCGTTAAAAAATGCCCGAATGTTTAACCGTATACCCCTTCAAATAGTCACCTTCAAGACATTTAGATGATCAAGTTGAAAACTTTGATTTAAATCTAAACTCTGTTACCATTTACATCTTATTTTAACTATACTTTTAATGTGCAGTTTATCAGCCAAAAAATGCGACAGCTGAAATCTGGAGCTATATAATCTGAAATAGTTCTTTTTTTTACCAAATGGTTATTCTTTTCAATTTTTTTCTGTGAAAATATTGCTTGTTTTCTTTTATGCAGTTATCTTAATTGTGCTCGTATTATTGCCTTACTTTTATCAAGTAGATGACTCTTTGAAAATATTATTATTTTTTTTTGTACTCAGCTTTTATTGCTTAACAAGTTGAATATTGCAATTGAATGTTTGGTCGTCAATTTAAATAACTTAGATGTTCACGTAGCTGCACTTTTTAACTCAAAGCGCCCTTCCCTTTCTAGAAGTAGTGTTTAACACAGTGGTTACAGATATATTACAAAGGTTGTTAATAACATATTTTTTAAGATCATACTTAATAGAAATAATATGCCTCCGTCATAACTTTGAAAATTGTGCATCACAAAATGAAGACTACAAGTATTATTACAGTTACGTTGTTGTGCCATTATAATGCTTGAATGCGTTTGTTTTAAAATCTTAGAGTAGGTCTTGTATAGGCAGAAGTAAGAGTTTCCAAGTCTCGCCATTTATTTCGGTTCAAGGTTGAGTTGAATTTTTTAACAGACACTGATGTAATTGTGTATTATAAAAAGTAGTAAGTCCTGAAAGAAGAGTTAATTTAGAATTAATATTCTTCAAAAATTATTGATCTTTGGACTTCAAAACTAATTAGTGACCATTAGCTATATAAAAATCTACGAGGTTAATCCAAACAGTAAGGTCTTTAATTTTTGAGAAATACAAGAAAACAATGTTGGTCTTTAATTATACAAACGTAAAAGTTAATCACTTATCTATTTTTCTACACACTCGAAATTATGGCCAATGCATTTTTGTAAACGTCGTAATAGTTTTTGTATGCATGTCGTGATTGTTTTTGCTGTACCAGATCGCCGCTATGTTCTTGATGAAACGTTGAACTTCGTTTTTTACCTCTTTGTCGCCTTCCGGTCTTGAATTGCCTTCCGGTCAAATATTTTTTTCAACTTCTTAGGGAGCAGATGGTAGTCAAAGGGATCCAAGCCCGGAAAACAGGGTCAGGGGTTGACTGTCTTGCAGGAGAGCGACGATTGGATGGGCAACGTGTGGGAAAGCGTTGTCGCAGAGAATGCATACGCCCTTGATCAACATTCCTCGATTAATTGAGATGCATTTCAAGCGGTTCAACCCATATTGCATTCAAAGCGGCCATTGCTGCATTAGTAGCTTCTTTACGTTCCCAGCACTTTGGAGACCTTACTTTTGGGATTGCCTTCTTATGTTTTAAAGATTTTTTTTTTTATTAAAGTAATTGTCAATATTCAAACTTTTTTCAGATGTGAAATTTAAAGCTATTTGGCAACAATAACTCAAAACTTCCGAATTTCATGAATAAATGTTGAATTATTAAAAATTAAGCTTTTATTTATTTATTTTACTTTGAAATTTCGTTATGAGAAAACTTTTTTCTCCGATCTAAATTTCCCCACCTTAAAATCAATTAACCCTATAATGCAAAGATAATTTATTTGTTACCAGTAAAAAATCGTATATGTTTAACGATCACAGATGTAATAGTATCCTTGAAAGGTTCTTTTTTACATCTTAATTTACAAAAACTTTTAGTGAAAGCCTACCTAAGGTTTGAACTTTCAACACGTTTTACTCATACCTTACACTTACATATCTTTGCTACTTCTCACAACATTATATACTAATGAAAATAATTATTTTATGCCTTTCACACTTGACCACCTAGAATGGAATGGGTACGAAAACTTTCTTTGTAACTGTAACTTTTCTACTAATTAAAAAGAAAAAAACATTTGTATTACTGAATTCTTATATTGCTAAAATATATAACCAGAAGTTATTGTTTCGCGCTTGTTGAAAGTTAACTTTTAATAGGGAAGCATTCGTAGAAAAAATACTCGTTGTTTTACCTTTTTATACTTGACCCTACTTTTTATAAATTTTATTATGTCGTGTTACCATATTTATGTTTTTAGTTTATTTATTTTTGGTTGACTGCCTGCTGGTTTAAAAGTTTTTCATGAAATATTTGTTGATAAGTTAATTTTAATTACGTTTTTATTTTGCTGATATTGCAGGTTTTCAGTTTTTAGCTGTCTCATAAGGCAACTGTATTTTTTACCAACCTTTCATTTCGTGCCTTTTAACCGATATTCACTTTTTAAAAGTAACGGAAATCGTTATTCGCCATTGTTTTTATTTCTTAACATTTTAGCAAAGTAGAAATTTATTTCTTCCTTTGCATTTAGATTTAAGGTTTAGATAATGCATTACTTTAAAGCAAAACAATTGCAGCTTAAATAGTTCATCTCCCTTATGTGGTCTATCTTCTATAAATCTTTTAAGTGGGGTTCCAACTTTTTAAATTAGTTCAGTAAGGACTTAAAAACAGTTTCCTTAAAGTAGAACTGGGATACGTGTGTTGCGATTGTTATAAAATTCGAATTTTTACGTGTTACTTGAAATTACTTTAGTCTTATTCCGTACTAAAAACCTTTCTGAATGGTTGAAACGTTAAATAAACGATAGAAATATGAGAATGGGAGTTGCAATCCTTTTTTGATAGCTTGTGTTTTGGATCATTGTGCTTTTTTTGTGTACATACTCATCTGTGATATAAGCTTCGAACATTTGTTTAACCCATTTTGTAAAAGAGATGCGATGTTTTGTGGAAATCTTTAGAAAGGCAAAAGCACGCTATTTCGAATCTTCCTGTCTGTGCTTTAAATAAACAAATGAAAACAAATGCTAGGGTGTAAACCTTTTTATTTTACATTATGTTGCTTGGTTAAGGTTTTTTTATTTTTATTTTTTTATTTGATGTTACTTACATTTCTTCTTTCAGCTACGACACGTTTATTTAGCATGGAAAATCAAAATGAAATTATTTATACCCTCAACGTATTTCCTTTAACCATGCAAAGTTGTAAACATCGAAAGGTGACAAATTGTAAGAATTCATTCTTAAACTGCCATTCTTAAAGTAAACTCAAGTAAGCATTAGAAAGGCTTCAATATATAGTATTACTCCAATTTTCTTTATGATCAACCCCTCACGTACAGAGTGGACACCAGCGGTTTTGGTCAGACAGCTTGTGAACGCTCAGTATACATTCGGGTGTTAATGAGGCAATGATGTTTCCAAGCTCAAGCGCTAATCCAGAGGGGTGGGTTGGGGTTGAATATTGGAGGTCATAATTTCCTTAATCCTTTATGCCCCGACGGACTCAGAAGTCCTGCTTATATTAATTTAGTATTATGAATCCTAAGTGGCTGGAATCGAGCTGAAGCTTTTGAGTAACACTTCGTGTACATTGCTAAGGGGCCGACAGATGGTGCCTGCTACCGAAAACAGTTTTCTTTAGGGGTCCTAAGGGCGTAGGGGGCTTTAGACCCTCAAAAATTTCAAAATTTTAATGCTCGATAAAAATGTTTTTTGGTGTATTTGCAACTCAAAAAACCAAAAAAATATATAAAAATTCATTGTTAAATTAATTTGGCACATAATGGGTTAAACGACCAGTTATTGCTTAAGCGGCAATTCTTGAGTTCGATTTCAAAAAATCTGTCTCCGATCCCCTATTTCATCCCAGACATTACACTTTGACCATCCTGTTTTAAATTGCAAATTTTTAATTCAACGTTTTTTAGCAGTAATAAGCAGGGATACTGCAGATACGTGCTTCGGCGTTACATCGGACAAAGCTTTTGTCGGATGTATGTGCATCCATATGCTTCCAATTTTTCGCATTGAAAAAGGCGTTCCTTGTAACGCCGAAACACGTGTTTGCAGTATCCCTGCTTATTAGTGCTAAAAACGTTGGATTAAAAATTTGCAATTTATAATTTGCACTAAGGTAACCATTTTCTTCATCCTATTTTAGTTATACATAAATTGTAAATTCACAATTGAAAATTCATAGCACTATAGTAAAAACTGCGCAAGATATTTCATAACTTTGGTAAAAGAAAATGAAACCAGATAAAAATAATTCTTCGTCAAGTAAAAAAGTTTAAGGTCATATTAAGTGTTATCCGATATGTTATTACAGTTAAATTTCATAACTCTGAAGCAAAAAACATTTACTTGTACATGTTTTCTCAGAAATCACTTGAAACTGCTTAGCTAAAATCACTTTTGTAAACTCCCACATGTATTTAAGTATATTTCTAACAATACTGTCTTTATCGTAATTAAAACTATAGTAAAATAAAAGGAAGAAAAACTAAAAAGGAGGTAAAAAAACGTTGTTTCTTTTGAGAAAAAACTAATGTCGTTCTGAAACAAAATCTCTTTTTGCGTCTTTTACAACTTTAAGTATTTTACCCTGTGAAATATTCTTTTTTTTTTTTTTTTTTGTATGCTGTAATATGGATTACAGCATTTCTGCAACATTTAAATGTTGCAGAAATAAGTTCTACAAATAACAGATTAATCAAAACAAATTCATGTCTCATATATCCGATTCTATCGTTTTATTGATTTTAAAAACGCATCTAGTTTCAGTATTAGCTAAATTTATTCACTTTTATTTATCAAAAATAAGGAATAATTGGAAAAGAACTTTTTTTCCAATCATATACAAAGTTATAATTGCAACATTTCGATAAAGAAAGAAGCACAGACTCGCAATTTTATTTTTTAAATTGATGCAAGATAATTATTTTTCGATTTTTTCTTTTCGAAGTACCTCGCAGATGAAAATAAATTATTTTAACAAAATTTCGGAAGTAAAACCGATTTTTGAAAACAATGTGTACAATTTTTATGAATACAGTTAGTTTTAGGGAAATATCATTAAATTAACATATTTGTCAAACTTTTCCAAGGGAAAGGATTTTTAGATATTCTACAGAATCATAATACATCAAAATCTTAATATTTGTTATCCTAATTGTATATTTGCTGGCATTTTTAAAACTATTTTTTGGTTTTTCTTTCCGTCTTATTAATGATTTATTTTTATGCTTTATATTTGCTTAAGTTTAAAGCACTTAAAGTATTTCCTCTTGTTTTGGTGGATGAAGAATAATATATACAAGAAAAAAAAAGTTAATAAAAATGAATTTGAATTTCAACATTTCAAATTCAAATTAGGTCTTTCACAATGACGATAGGTGTGTGTGTGTTCTTTCTACAGGAAGTCCTGCATGGTGAAGCAGCGGGAATGTTACAGATTGCGTTTCGCTGCGCCACCCCTGAAACCCTGGGAAGCGAGACGCTGGCAGACTGCCAATCTGAAAATTAAACCATTAGGTGTTTGGGATTCAAACATAAGATATAGCAATCTCTCGTTGCTCGAAAAAGTTAGTGGAACCTCGTCATACCGCCGGTGTTGTGACAACGCGTATTTTGCTGCCCTTATCCCAAAATATTTGTTAAACAATGTAACCTTTTTAAAAAACCATAAGGGCCTGCAATTTGTAGTGCTGTAGCTATAGAAAAAAAAATTCTAGAGATTGAGCGTACATTTGAAACTTATCTTAACTAAAACATTTTTCATCTCTTGGAGTTCCTACAAAAAGCTATTATTTTCCTTAAGCAATACAAGTTCGAGACATAGAAGTAAGTGTAGTTACTGCTAATTACACCGAAATCAAAAAATGCTTTTCTGTTAGTGAGAACCAAATAAACATGTTTCCAAAATAAAATTAAGGTAATATACATATATGTAAAAAATATTTAAAAAAAAATGAAAATTGAAAAAATTTGCAATTAGTGTCTTTCGCAGTTACTACCGGTAGTAATATATGAGGGAGTCTACGATAAATGAGTTTTTTGTGTTTCCAACGAAAAATTAATGTGTTCAGTTTCACGCTCATTATATCACTAGTCACGCTATTTTTATGATTGTAGTAGTAAGGGCCAGACGAAATCCCAATTTTTGGGGGTTTTATCGATACCAGGGGAAAATGCGTTGCCAAGAAAGTGACACTATTGGCAGAATTTTGGTTTGATTTACTATTATTTCACTTATTTTTCGGTGTAAAATCAGAGTATGGACTCATTTCTAAGAGACCTACCTGTATTCAAAAAAAAAAAATCTTGTACTAAAATAAAAAACAAAAAAAAAAAAAACAATCTTAAAAACACAACATGTTGCATACAAGTCGTATACCGCAGATCCTAAATAAAAATTACTTCCCGCATTATTTACATTCATTCAAATTGCATTCACAGGGGCAATTAAGATTAGAAATGAAATTCATTGTTCTTATAACGCAGTTTTAATGTTTATTTACCCTTTTAAGCAGTAAAATTGCCAGGCGAGGGACGCCAGAGAAGTGACAAAATCACACATTACCTATAAAAACAACATCACGCATTCTTCTTACTAGAACTTTACGTAATCCGTGATGTCTGCACAAAATTAGCATTACATTATACATACGCACATTTAGGTAACCATTAAATATAAAAACTTTTACTTACCAGGGGAAATACTCCAGCCACTGGCGCAGTATGCTTTTTGGCACTTTCAACGAGAACCGATGTAATAATATTCGATTTTTTTTTAAAACCACTTAGTTAGCTTTTAACTTTACTCCGTGTTACACAGGTTATTTGCAGTCAACTTCATCCTTTTTCATTTTTTATGCTAAATTTCAGTCTTTGAAATTCGTCAGGTGAGGGTGACACTGTTGATATGGCAAATCAAAAAGTGTATTTTTTAAAAAATATTAATAAATATTTTTTAAATGCTTATTGATGAAAAATTAGTATTTGGACAAGTCAGGGGAATATACATTTATGACTATTTTCAGCTATTAATGCCAAAACAAAATTGTAGTCAAATAATTGTGTGATCCATATAAAATATAATAGTATTTAATGCTTAAGCATACAAAAACATTAATATAATCAATTGCACATTTAGGTAACCATTAAATATAAAAACTTATACTTACCAGGGGAAATACTCCAGCCACTGGCGCAGTATTCTTTTTGGCACTTTCAATGAGAACCGATGTAATAATATTCGATTTTTTTTTTAAAAACCACTTAGTTAGCTTTTAACTTCACTCAGTATTACACAGGTTATTTGCAGTCAACTTCATCCTTTTTCATTTTTTTTATGCTAAATTTCAGTCTTTGAAATTCATCAGGTGAGGGTGACACTGTTGATATGGCAAATCAAAAAGTGTATTTTTTAAAAAAAATATTAATAAATATTTTTTAAATGCTTATTGATGAAAAATTAGTATTTGGACAAGTCAGGGGAGTATACATTTATGACTATTTTCAGCTATTAATGTCAAAACAAAATATTTGTAGTGAAATAATTGTGTGATCCATATAAAAGATAATAGTTTTTAATGCTTAAGCATACAAAAACATTAATACAATCAGTTTCACATTAAGTTTTTCCATCGGCCGTCTGAATTCAAATAGAGTAGAATCACCCATATACGTATGCATAGCGTTTACACAGAAAATTGGTTGAAAATATTTGCTAAGGTCATGAAAAAGATGATGCTGCACGTTAAGGTACAATAATTAAAATCATAAAACTAAAAATAATAAAAATAAAACAGCTGGAATGCATGCATTAGGGAGGCAAGGACATTATTATAACGTTCTTAATGTAAGGGCGATTCTCTGTAAACTCGTCATTTTTCACACGAAATCTGTCCGGGCATGGTTTTTTGAAATGTTCGTATAATTATTATACTATAGCTTGAAATGAATCTATTAGTTGGGTTTAAAAGAGGGACAATTGAAGTTTGTGTTTTTCTGATAAATCATGATTGGTGGTAAGTCTCCTGCCTAGTATAACTAGACAGGGGACTGTGCCAGTTGACTGTGTTTTTGCTCTTTGTTGCGTAATATCTGCAAAACTATTGGAACATAATTGTTTACGAGACTACCTATAAATTTAGGCACAAATCGTGGACATAATAACTAATATTTTTCATAATTAAACTAATTAACATTAATAAAATCACATACCAGAGGACTGTTTTCGCAATGACACTGATGCATACTTTCACCACAAATGTGGCTCTCAAGCAAAACAAAGTATTGTTTCAGCACCGTTCTCAGCCATTTCAGCAAATTCACACTGATTACTTTATACTTCAAGACAAAAAACATTTGTAAGAGTAACAGATTTTTTTAATTGGAGCTTTGAATTTGTGGCAGGTGACTGTTTGAATAATCTCCGGACAGAATTTACATGACAATTTTCAGTTTTAGAAATACGTAATTAGACTTTATTTCATAAAAAATATATAGTTGCATTATTCTAGTTTTAGATATTAATTGACAAATTTATGTAGTGTTAATAGGTTTTTCAAAATATGGCCTTTAAGTGTTAAATTATTGGATTGGGACAGCCAGGGGACTGTGTTTTTGGTGCTTAAATAATTTCTAGACAAAAAAAAATAAATTGTTATCGATCCAAATATAATTGGGCTCCAAATTATTAATGCTTTGCTTGTATTAAAAGCGATAATTACTTTATTACACTTTATTATTTTTAAAATACTCGGTCCGGACAGCCAATTACCATTTTACAGAGAATCGCCCGTAAAAACAGTGCGTTCTGCATTTCTGAAATCGCTTCTCCTCCCTATTGAGTCAAGAGGAGATACTTGGTTGCATTGCTAACTGTGCAAATTGCAAGTGTAGGTTTCAATTGTATTAAGAATTTGTAGAGACTTTTTTGCTACAAAAAGTTATGCTGTTACCTTTAAAATTAGACCACACATTAAAATCTTGAAATTTAACAACATTCAGAATGCAGCACATTTTTTTAACATTTCTTCTTAGATTTTTATAAGATATAAATTGAATCAGTTTGCGAAAAATGTATAATTTGTGTATGTGTAAATGCTTAACGTGAGTGCGTAAAGCTATTTATTTCATTTTACCTGCGTTTTACAAACCAGATTAATGTTCTTGATCTTGAATATGCTTTTACGACAACTTGCAGCTAGCATACTTAAATATTTCATTTCCAGCATACTTTTATACTTTATTCTAGCAACGAGAAATTAGAAAAGCAACAAATTAATCTTTCATTCGTAAATGGAATAACAAAATATGTAACTTGTAATGAATCTGATGTCATAAATCGTTGCTAAAGAAAATATTGACTATAATCGATCGTTAATTTAGTAGAAATCTGAAAGAGTTTCCTTTCTTCCCCACATCAGATATATTTTGCAGTGCACGAACTGTTACGTTACATATGGCGTCATTATTGGTTTAACATTTAATCTTTCAATAAACATAACATTGGACACAATTTTGTATCAATAAAAAATTACAACATGCGGTTAATATTTTGGCTGTTTTCGAAGAATGTCACACATTTACATAAAGTGTAAAATGCAAGTAGCGTGTTTGACATGGTTCTTATAATTAAGAAGGTGAAATTAAATTTTGAATCGAAGGCTAAGAGTTTCAAATATTGTTGAATATCGTTTACATTACTAATGATTTTCTTTTCTTAAAGAAAGAATGCAATAGATTTCAAATATTTCAAAAATAAGTAACATTTGTTATGTTATGTCATTTCTTTTATATTTCCTCCGCCAAATGAGTACTCAATACCAATGCTATTCTCATGGTTTATGTATTAAAAATCGGTGACTATGTACGCTTGAATACAGCATTATTTTTCTTCTCCCTAACTGAACAAACGAAAAAGAAACATTTAAAACAAAATATCTTTGAAGAATTTTGGCTTAGAGGAAACCATTCAAACGAAGACGTGCACATCATCTGGAACTGATTGGAGCTGGATGCAATGCTTTACAATTTAGGGATTGCTTCTATAATGGATCATTAGTTTTAACAGGAGAACGCTCTCTATGCATGCGTGTAAAATGCAATGTTATTGCGTTTTAGAGTTGAACTCCAATGCAGCCAATTTTAGTGACTGTTTTAGCCCATGTAGGCTTTCCATACATATATATGCATTAATATTTATTATATATTTCTTTACTGAGTGTGGTTCTATTTAAGGCAATACAAAAACAACCCTTCAAAATGAAGTGCTTCTAACGCACAAAATCAAATCAAGTAAGTCTAACTCACAAATTCAAAATCAAAATCTAGTCTATCTGCCGTGGAGAATGTGCTTCTTTTATAAGTCGGGGGTTACCAGAATGCTTGGGGATACAATTTATTGCCAAGAGCAAGTTTTAACATGTAGTGCTTATAGGTTTTTTGAAATAAACTCATGTTTGTGAAAATTGCAACACCATGAAGGAATCGTCATAATTAAATGAAATTTAATACACAGCTGAGTGATTGTGGTACAAATAAATTATTAAACTTAGAAAGCCAACAAACAATTAAAAAAAATTAAATTAGTATTTTGTGTAGCCACCACGCGCGGTAATAAGTGCTACTACACCATGTGGCATAGAGTCAAACACATTTTTAATGTCTGCTTGATCAAGAGCATTCCATACTGTTTGTATGCGTTTCCAAAGTTCGTCTGTAGAGGCAACAAGACAAAGATTATGAACGAGACGCCGGCCAACGAAATCCCAGACATGTTCAATCGGCGACATATCCGGGGAATACGCTGTCCAAAGAAGAAGCTGTGCCTGCTGCGATGCTAGGAAGGATTGAACAGTCCTAGCAATATTAAGGCGGGCATTGTTTTGCTGAAATACAGCGCCAGGCATGTCTTGAAGCAAGGGGACAGCTTGGGGCTGTAGAACTGCACTGATGTACCGGTTGCTGTTCAGGTTACCTTCAATTCGTAGCAAATGAGATCGCCCATGATATGCTATGGCACCCTCAATCATAACTCCGGGTGCTCGTCCACTGTGACGTTCGATAATGCACTATGGAATGCGGCGATCACCGGCATAGCGTCGGGCGCGAATGCGGCCATCATGGTACCACACATTAAAGCGGGATTCGTCAGAAAACACAACATACTGCCAATCAGCACAGCAGTCCTTATGCTGATTGCCCATTGTAGCCGCAGGCGGCGATGGATTAAGGTGAGGGGGATCCTGTATAAAGGAGTCCTTGAGCTCAGTTCACGCTGCAGCAGGTGTCTACGAATTGATAAAGCACACGATGAAAAATTTGCAGCTGTTGACCACTGTGCTGCTAGTTGTCTAGAAGAAGCTGTACGGTCCGTCAGCACCATGCGGATCAGGTGTCTATCATAGCACACTGGCGTCACATTTCGGGTCCACTCCCCGATTTCCGAGTTGTCTGACACTCGTCCGTCCACTGATTCTAAGCACGCATCACTGTGCTGCTGTTACGCTGCACACAAGCTGCTACTTCACGGTAAGACAATCCAGCTTTATGAAGGCCGATGATCCTCCCCCGTTCAAACTCCGTAAGTTGCTGAAACCTCGCTCTTTTTCGTCGAAGAGGCATAAGCAACGTCTGAATTAACGTTTATCACAAGCAGATAACCACCTATAACCCTGCACGCCTTGCTGCAGCCGTCTATTTATTCGGATAAATCCGGTGTTCAGAGGGCGCTGCTCAGCGTACGCATGCGCTACGCGTCTGAAATTCTAATCATTTGCATATCATACTCTACTTTGCATTTGCTGTAAAGTTCAGCCCATTCGCGCAAGTCCCTCACGGTGTTGCAATTTCCACAAACATGAGTTTATTACCAAAGTGTACAGGATTGAGGCAGCCGGGAGACTGCGTTTTTAATACTTCGATAATTCCAAGGGGAAAAAAATGTGAATATTCCAAATACACTTGCTGTTAAGCTTTACTTTTTCATTTGAATTGAGACATTTGATATTTCAGAGAACAGTTCAAGTGATTATCCTCACTAAACATTGTTCCTTAAAGCTTGTGAAAGCAAAAAAAAAAAATCATTGCAAAAGTTTGATCACTTAAAAATCTTACACCGGCAAGTAAATGTCTTAATAAAAAAACGGATATTTATTCGGATAAATCCGGTGTTCAGAGGGCGCTGCTCAGCGTACGCATGCGCTACGCGTCTGAAATTCTAATCATTTGCATATCATACTCTACTTTGCATTTGCTGTAAAGTTCAGCCCATTCGCGCAAGTCCCTCACGGTGTTGCAATTTCCACAAACATGAGTTTATTACCAAAGTGTACAGGATTGAGGCAGCCGGGAGACTGCGTTTTTAATACTTCGATAATTCCAAGGGGGAAAAAATGTGAATATTCCAAATACACTTGCTGTTAAGCTTTACTTTTTCATTTGAATTGAGACATTTGATATTTCAGAGAACAGTTCAAGTGATTATCCTCACTAAACATTGTTCCTTAAAGCTTGTGAAAGCAAAAAAAAAAAAAAATCATTGCAAAAGTTTGATCACTTAAAAATCTTACACCGGCAAGTAAATGTCTTAATAAAAAAACAATCTTATATATACATAAAAGTTTCTAGATTTAATTTGAATAGCTTAATTCTAAGTGTGTGAGATGTTTTGAATGCATAATTGAGAGTGATTTGCTTACATATTTGACAAAAACATCAGAAGTTTTCTTTGGCCATCTGCGTTTTTCTCATTAAGTAATGTACACTTAACGCTCTCGTAATCCTGTTTCTCACTAGGTTGAAGAAATTGTCTTAATTATATGAATATATAAACGAAGTTAAAAAAAGTTTTGGACATACCTTTCCAGATTAATTAATCATTCTCTAAACTCTTCTTTTCATATTTGCCATTGCAAAGCATATACTTTCGTTCATTATTTCACAAGTTCCTATTATTTAACTTAAACTTGAGTACAAAAATAAGTTATTACTCACATTACCAAACATAGTCTTAGCAAAATTCAGAAAAAAAAAAAAAACTTTTTTTTTCTCTAATTTATATATTTCTTGTTAATGAAATATTTTAATTACATGCATCGAGAAAAAAAGCAAATCCCCACTGGACTGTTCTTTACTATTTTTTATTCCTCACAGAAAAAAATAATCCTCACGCACACAATCTAATCTGCTTTAATTTAAGAAATGATAAATTTGATGACATAATATCTATTAAAAGCTTTGTTAACTAGTTTTACTGCAAACCATTCATAGCGAAATGACTATCTTCGTTTTTAAATAGTAATAACGCCTAAAGCAAATCTTAAATTTGGATTTTTCTGCAATTCCTTCGGTATTTTTTATTGAAGCTCTTTTAACTCGACAAAAGCTATCTACAAATTATTGGTTAAAACGTTTATACCAGAGGTGAAAAAAAAAAGGTTTATTTTAAAGTTTTACATAGAAACTGAGATTTTAAATGTTCAGAAAAAAATTAATGAAACTCCTGGGAATAATCCGTACACACATGTATCATGAGTGGAAAAACCTTACATCACAATGTCGTTAGCCCAGTGACCAAGAAAAATAGCGTTTATTGAGTCGAAGATAGTTTTAAGCGGTTGATATTATGCGTGCTTTTTTGTTCTCAGTTCAATGCAAATAGTATTAATTTAGGTGTTACTATTAGGGTCATGGCGAGGCAAGTGTACGAGGCGTCCCCACTCGATCCCCTCTGATTTCGATGACATTTTTTGAGTGTACATATAAGACTTGCATTAAGTCGTACCAAATTATTGCTCCATAAGCCCTATGGTTCAGCGAATATAAATTATTTTTTTTATAAAGGTCTCTTTTTCGTGTCGTGAAAAAAATGACCAAATCGTCAATTTTGTGCTTTTATTGCTCGCGACCTAAGACGATTATATGGCTCAAATTTGGTGATTCTGATCACCGTTTAGAGTAAAATATTCTTCTTGTGTAACAAAAGCTCAATGTACTGTAGATTTTTTTTCAATTTGTTGCCAAAGTTGGTAAAAAATCGTATTTTGGCAAATTTTGACCACAAGTTATCAGCTTGTATCTGCTGAAAGAATCACTTTCTGAAGCTAATTCTTTCCTTGTTTGTAGCCTGTTAGTATGTCCAAAAAGTGTGCAAGTGGCATCTTGATAGCTCAAATAGTTGCTGAATTATGCGAGTTGAAATTCTAGTCAATTTTTTTTCTCCATTTCGTCTCAATTTCAGAGGGCAATATCTCAAAAAGGTCATCTTGAATTTCAATTTTCTTTACAGCATTGAAAAGAACACACTTTTCTTAACTAAAAAACGTTGGTTTTATTTTTGATACAAACCAGTTTTAAAGAGATTTTGCAGGTCAAAAATGTGTACTTTATTCCACCCGAAGTCAAAGAAAAAAAGACACAGACCTTAAAAGTTCCTGTCAATTTGTTCTATTAAAATTTACAGGAGCTATTGTGCTTATGCTCTGATGAAAAAATATTTTAAAGATATTTTTGAAATTTAGTTTTGGTGTGCGCATCCGTAAAACCTCAAGAATTGGCAAAAAATAAAGTATCGTTTTTAACGAAAATAATTATTTTATTTATCGCTGCTATAAGAGCTTGAGTCTTTTCCTAGGAGTTATCTTACAGCTCTTGGAACAGAATGTTGGATGATATGTCACTTAGCAAGATTCTGGGTCATTAATATTTAAGGTCATGAAAAGCATTGTTTTTTTTTCAAAGAAATAAAAATAATTAATAAATAAGATAAAAAAATAAATAAAACAATTAGTATGGTGTGTATGTGATAAAAAAAGTTATAATGGGAGTGCAAATACATTATTCTAAAAAGCAATAACCAAAGTTTCTGATAGAGATAAATATTGCAACTATTTCCCCCATGTAAATGATAACAATAGTAATTGAAAATCCATTCTTTATACTGCCGAGGATGTTGCCAGATAATGCTAGATAATCAGCCTATGTTTGCATTGGGCCTATTAAGAAAAATGATGAAAAACGGGAAAATGCGTTTGATGACCATGAAATATTAATGACCTACAACCTTGCCAATTGACATATCATCCGAAATTCTGTTTGAAGAGTTTCAAAATAAAACGTAGAAAAAGACTCAAGTTCTTACAGCAGCGATAAAAAAATAATTATCTTTGTTAAAAACGAAACTTTATTTTTTGCCATTTCTTAAGTTTTTACGGATGAGCACACAAAAACTAAAGCTCAAAATTGTCTAAAAAAGGTTTTCTTCATCAGAGCATAAGTACAATAGTTCCTGTTAATTTTAATAGAACAAATTAACATGAACTTTTAAGGTCTATGTCTTTTTTTCTTTCATTTCACGTGGAATGACGTACACGTTTTTGTCTTTTTTTCTTTCATTTCACGTGGAATGACGTACACGTTTTTGATCTGCAATATCCCTTTGAAACTGGTTTGTCTCAAAAATAAAACCAACCTTTTTTTAGTTAAGAAAAGTGTGTTCTTTCCAATGATGTAAAGAAAATTAAAATTCAAGATGACCCTTTTGGGATATTGCCCTCTAAATTTAAGACGAAATTTAGAAAAAAAAAATGACTATAATTTCAACTCAAATAATTCAGCAACTAGTTGAGCTATCAAGATGCCACTTGCACACTTTTTGGACATACTAACAGGCTACAAACAAGGGAAGAACTAGCTTCAGAAAAAGAGTTTGTTTCAGAAGATACAAGCTGATAACTTATGGTCAAAATTTGCCAAAATACGATTTTTTACCAACTTTGGCAGCAAATTGAAAAAAATCTACAGTACATTAAGCGTTTGTTACACAGTTAAGCTATTTTACGCTAAACAGTGATCAGAATCACCAAATTTAAGCCTGACAATCGTATTAAGTCGCGAGCAATAAAAACACAAACTTGATGATTTGGTCATTTTTTTTTCACGACACGAAAAAGAGACCTTTACAAAATAATTTGTATTGGCTGAACCATAGGGCTTATGGAGCTATAATTTGGTATGTCTTAATGCAAGTCTTATATGTGAATCTACAAAATAATTCATCAAAATCGGAGAAGGTCGAGTGGGGAATTTCTCGAAATTTGGGACACATGACATGGAATCCCCCATTAATTTTTATGTTCTGAGTTAAATTTGCGAAGTACATTAAAGCTATAGTAGTATCATTTTAGCTATTTTTTGATTATTTTATGAAAAGACTTTCGCATCCCTTTGAAGTAATTTTTTAAATCACAGAGACAATGATAATTTTTTATGTAGGTTTATTTTATAGCGGTGAAAATACTTTAAACTAATGCCGTACTTTAAAATTTTTATGAAGTACTCAGGTAGTTATTGAGGTACCATTAGAAAAAAAGGAAGAAAACCTGCAATAAACCCATTTATTTAAAAATCCTCCCATACCCTTTTTTTTAAACGCTGAAGGCGATTAAAAAAAAAAAAAAAAAGAAAAAAAAAACTAGGTAAATTTTCTTATAAACCATTGTAATTTGACAGAAACCGAAATGTTTACTACGAAATATTTTCATGCGGAATATTTACTGCAAAATTGTTTTACTAACCGGGACAAATATGCCTTTTTTATAAACATTTTGAAGAAGAGAGCATCCCTTTTTTATACACATATTTAATTTTACACATTATGAACAGTATATTTTAAAGCCAAAAGTAGACCGCCATTACTTATTTCCTGAGGACTTAGAGTACGTGATAGAGTCCGAAGACTCACCCAGCTCCTCTCCCATTAGCTTTAAACTGAAACTCAAAATAGATATACGTGAAAAAATGAATTCTAAAACTAATAATAGGAATATAAGTATTACTGTTATCTGTATTTTTATCAAAATTAAACATCTACTAGTAAAATTCTTACCTTTATGCTACTCCATGTTTTCCATTTTAAATAGTATTTCAATGCCTTACTTTAGCACCTCTGAGTAGGTGAATATGGAGTAAAGGGAAATAGGTAAGATTTAATCCCTTTTTTATAATAAATAAATTGGAAACTTGTTTTAAAAATTACAGTACACAGAGAAAGAGCAATGAATGTTGTAATAAAACGTGCAGAAAACATTTAAAAAAAAAACTTTCATGGTGAATTGGTACCTTTTTTTCTTACTGGGCAAAGTGAAAAATGAAATATTTTTCTTATGAAATATTTTCTATTTGATTATTAAAAACAGTTTTGATTGACCGAATGAATAAAGACTGAATGCATAAATGAATATGTTACTAAGCCATAAATGAATGAATAAGTAAATACATATGTGTAAAATCATAAAAAATTGAATACAATAGTGAATTAACAAGAGCATAAGTGAATCATGGAACAAATAAAAGAATTTTTAAACGACGGAATATGTATGAGTTAGTTCATAAACAAACACGTAAGTGATATATTAAATGATTAAATAACTAGACCAAATGAACTATTTAACTTTGCCGCATCCATTTTCTCCCGCAAACGTAAATAACATCTAAAATGAAAAAAAAAGCTTGATATTAAATAAATAAATACTTCATTTAAATGTTAACAATAATAAGAACCAAAAAATTTCATGAACAAAAATAGTTCTTGACTCGCAACAAAATATTATAATATGAGTATCCATTTTGGAAAATTGCACTTATCATATGCCTCAGAAGTTAACTTTTCCTGATTTGAGTAGACTATATATGTTATTACGGGGTCATTCCATTTTAAATCAACAAATTTTCAAAAAAGTTGTTGCATCACCATTTTTGATTTTGATAAAAATTTGCATGTGTATTCCTTTTACTTCCCAGAGCTCAAAATAGTGTTCATTTTATTTAAAAAAAATTTACCCTTTGATATATAGGCCATTTTTGTTGTTGGCAACAGCGAAAGTCGGGCGTTTTGATGCTTTGTCTTATGAACTATAACTTTTTTTCTATCAAAGATTTTGAGCTCAAATATAGCTCATTGGAAAGCTAAGAAAAAGATCTTTTTATTTATGCTATCAATAAATTTCAGATATTTAAAAACTATTTATTTTTTCAAGGTCAAAGTTCACGACGAAAATGATATTTTTTACTACTTTCGAACATTAAAAAAGCCATGAAGGAATCAAAGTAACAAGCCGATTTTTTCATCATATATTCATAGTCATGGTTACTTACTGTATAAAAAAAATGGCTTGTTACTCCACCCCCTTTATGAGATATTCCCCCCAAAGTTGTAAATTTTTTTAAAAATCAAATTTTCAACGCTAAAAAAATGCATGTGGGGGGCAATATAAAATTTTTGTCATTTGTGGTATTTTAAGTACTTTTTACCAGCTTTCTAATAAAACAAAAGTTGCTTTGTTATTCAAAGGCGTTTGGCAGATATAAGGGACTGAACTTTCAAAAAATTGCACAAAAACAACACGATTATTTTCATTTTTTAAAATCTTTTTCTTTATTCAAATGTAATTATATACCTTATTCTTTGCTTTAAATGCTAAAAAAAAAAGACTAAGAAGAGCAATGAAGAAACATATTTAAAGTTTAATAAGATAATTTAATATTTTTAACATCTGGGAATATAGAATACCACTAAACTTGTCTGATTTTTAAACATCTGATTACTACCTACAACAGGACTGAGCATTTCTCAACTTGTCCAGGTTTGTTCATACCATGTGGTCATCTTGTTCTGGATTGCTCTCACATGTGTGTCTTAGTTGTCTTTCAAATTCTGAAAGAAGTAGGTTGTTGAGCTAGTGTTACTGCTGTAAAATCTTGTGAAGCTGATGTAATTTGTTTTGATTTCAAGTTCATTCATATTCACAGAATGTTTTGTTAAAGGTAAAAGAAGAAATTCTTTAGAATCCTTAAAAATAAATTTTAATTTGTCTTTCTACATGTAAACTATGAATAAGTTATGGATAACCATAAATGCTCCATAGGAGTTTTTGAGAATGATGATTGTGATATTTTAAGTTACAGTAGGTAGTCTACTGTAAATAGTATTTCTGAGTACAGTGATGATGATAAAACTTTACTGCACCTGAGTACTGGGTGTAAAACTGTTGAAACTGTTTGTATCTACCATGCAAAAAAAATTCTTGCCAAGTTTTGCCACCTTTAGGGAACTTCTAGCTGGTAGGTACAAACAGTTTCAATAGTTTTACACCTAGTTCTCAGGTGCAGTAAAGTTTTATCATCATCACTATACTCAGAAATACTATTTACAGTTGACTGTCTATTGTAACTTAAAATATTACAATCATCATTCTCAAAAACTCCTATGGAGCATTTAGGGTTATCCATAACTTATTCACAGTTTATATGTAGAAAGACAAATTTAAATTTATATTTAAGGATTCTAAAGAATTTCTTCTTTTACCTTTAACAAAACATTCTGTGAATATGAATGAACTTGAAATGAAAAGAAATCACATCAGCTTCACAAGATTTTACAGCAGAAACACTAGCTCGACAACCTACTTCTTTCAGAATTTGAGAGACAACTAAGATACACATGTGAGAGCAAGCCAGAACAAGGATGATCACATGGTATGAACAAACCTGGACAAGTTGAGAAATGCTCAGTTCTGTTGTTGGTAGCAATCAGATGTTTAAAAATCAGACAAAATTAGTGGTATTCTATATTCCCAGGTGCTAAAAATATTAAATTATCTTATTAAACTTTAAATATGTTTCTTCATTGCTCTTCTTAGTCTTTTTTTAGCATAAGGCAAAGAATAAGGTATATAATTACATTTAAATAAAAACAAAAGATTTTAAAAAATGAAAATAATCGTGTTTATGTGCAATTTTTTGAAAGTTCAGTCCCTTATATCTGCCAAACGCCTTTGAATAACACAGCAACTTTTATTTTGTTAGAAAGCTGGTAAAAAGTACTTAAAATACCACATATAATTTTTTTTTTATCTTGCTCCCCACATGCATTTTTTTAGCGTTGAAAATGGGATTTTTTAAAAAATTTACCACTTTGGGGGGGGGGCATATCTCATAAGGGGGGTGGAGTAACAAGCCAATTTTTTTTATACAGTAAGTAACCATGACTATGAATATATGATGAAAAAATCGGCTTGTTACTTTGATTCCTTCATGGGTTTTTTAATGTTCGAAAGTAGTAAAAAATATCATTTTTGTCGTGAACTTTGACCTTGAAAAAATAAATATTTTTTTTAAATCTGAAATTTATTGATAGCATATATAAAAAGATATTTTTCTTAGCTTTCCAATGAGCTATGTTTCAGCTCAAAATCTTTAATAGAAAAAAAGTTATAGTTCATAAGACAAAGCATCAAAACGCCCGATTTTCGCTGTTGCCAACAACAAAAATGACCTATATATCAAAGGGTAAATTTTTTAAAAATAAAACGAGCACTATTTTGAGCTCTGGGAAGTAAAAGTTATACACATGCAAATTTTCATCAAAATCAAAAATGGTGATGCGCACCCCATTTGTTGATTTAAAATGGAATGACCCTACGTAGTTAAAACTTTACCAGATAGGTGGCACTAAAAACAGAGTAAATATTTCACTATTTTACTTTGCCCGACTATCTCCTACTTGGCTTTCCTCTCAACATATTACCAATACGATGGTAATGTAATGGCTTTGTTCTGACCCTCACTTTTCTCCAACACCAATTTCCTAGCGACGGTTAAGGCTTGCAGAGCTGCTGCAAAAGATACTGTAACCTAGATCGCAGATAATTCTGCGCGAAGCTATCTTAACTCGATGCCATATTCACATAATAAAGGGGAGGTTTGATGACACTTTAAATGAACGTTAGGGCTTTAATGAATTTACGATTACATGTTGAAATTAATGCAGTTGAAGCAGAGAATTTTAAAATATAATTAATATTTTGAGTTAATTTTGATAGATGTAGATGTTTATTTATTTTAAACATTTCTCCACAATGCAGTTTTTCGTGTGAAACATATTATAGTGTTTTTTAATAGCAACAGGAGCAGTGGTAGAAAAAACAGTACTTTTTAAATGAACAGTATTTACACAGAAAACACATGATATAGGGGAAGACCGCCTATATTGGACCACTGCTTAAATTGGACCTCTGGCTTAAAATCTAGTGCGGAGATCTGTGCTACACTTTAACAGTAAAAATATGAACTTTAAGGAATAAAATCAATGTGTATGAAGTTTCACCAGTCTTCGAATTGTTTAGCGTGAGCTACGGCTTGATTTGTGTTGAAAACGTGCGAAATCTTATTTTGTGGACTTGTTTCTAGAAGGATTACTCAAAAACTGGTAAATTGCGGTAAAATAATGTTACAGTATTATAATCTGTGTTTAATAAGGATTACATTGATGTATTTATGTACCCGATTGTGATAATTTTTGACAGAGCAATGTGCTGAAGAATAAAAAATGGCGTGTTTTCCTTTATTGGACCGAAAAAAATTTCCTATATTGGACCAGTGGTCCAATTTAAGAATGTGATTTTAAATAAGACTTTTTATTAATCGTAACATAAAATAAGTGACTCGTCTTATTTAATAGCGTAGTTAAAATTATTTTAAGCATACTTTAACACCTATTCACGATATTCATTTAAACTTTTTTATCAAGCACATTTTTATCAAGTAGAAGCTGCAACTTCTTAAAATGTATGTTTTTTTTTCTCTTCATCCATTAAGCTGAAGTTTCAGGTTGTGATACATATTTATTAGCTTAAATAAAATGAATGCTGGTTTACCGAGAGAAAAATATGAAATTCTTCGATATTTTCAAAACGATTTTAAAAGGAAACAATTTATATGCTACTAAAATGTTCAATGTAGATGAAGCCGGTCTTTTCATTGTCCAAAAGCCCCAAAATATATTGACGTATAGAGATAAACACCAGGTTGGAGCAGTAAGGAGTGGTGAACGTGGTAGAAATACACTGGTTATTTGCTACATGAGTGCAACAGAATTGCAAGCTCCCCATGCTTATTTTCAAAAGATTACGTTCCATGTATGAACTTATCGTAAAAGCTTCCCTGGTGAGCAATATGCTTGTTGGTTGGATCGCAAAAGGTTGGATCACAAACGATAATTCACACAATTGTTACAACATTTCATCAAAACTGTTAATCCAAGCAATGTAAAAAGAATATCTTTCTATTAATGGGTAGGCACAGCACTTACATAAAGAACATTGATGCAATAAACTTGGCTAACGAGAACGATATAATAATAATTTCTCTTTAAGCACATCATACACGTAGATGTGGTCTTTATTCGGTCTCTGTCTACATATTTTAATCGAGCATGTGATACATGGATACGAGAACATCTAATGAGATCCATTATCTAATATCGCACAGGAGAACTGTTTGGTAACTCTTATAGGCAAACCGTAATCCAGGTCATGGCAAAAGCTGTGAGTTGATTCTAAAGAACAGGAGTTTAGCCTGTTAATTGACATGTGTTTAATGACATTGATTTGGCTGCAACAGAATTAGAGGCAAGTAGTCCAGATAAAAATATTCAAAGTGAACACTGAAAAAGTTACAAGTTTGGTGTAAGTTTTACACCATGTACAAGAACTAGCTACGACTTAAATTAGTACAAGTTCTGCAGAATCGGCGGATAGTTCTCATCAAAACATGATTGTCAACTCTAACTATGATTTTGTAAAGCCGGCTCACATATCACCTTTGCCTAAAAAATAGAAGGAACAAAAAGGAAGGCTATCTCAGCAATCATTCTAACGCCGTATAAAAGAGGCATAGAGCAGAAAAAGTCACACAAGAAGAAGCAAGAAACTGCACAAAACAATTGTTATTGCAATATTTGTCATAGAGATGAAGTGCAAAACATGATTAAGTGTATGAAATGCCATCGGCGAGTTTATCAACACTGCCTAAGAGAGGCCGAAGCAAAAGAAATTCTGTTGCAAATCCTGGAAAAAAGCTGTATAGTTCAAATATAAATTATTCTATGATTTCTTCGTACGGTCCAATTTAGGAAGCGCATGGTTCAATTTAGGCGCATATATTCCTAAATTGGACTTTTGCAACTTTTTATAAGATAATTTTTTTAAAAATAATTTTCATATTTTCAGAAAATATAAGCTCCTAGGGCGGTTCCTGATTAAATTTAGCTTACGATGCCCTATTTTGCATTTCTGTTTTGCTTCACATTGAGCGACACAGGCCTCCTGTTCTTAGGGGGTCCAATATAGGCGGTCTTCCCCTATGTCATTTTTTGTAAAACCAAATATGAAAGTTTGTTAGTTTACACACTTAAACAAGCTTCCATTTAAAATATTAAAATGTAAATCGCACTTTCCACTAAAATACTATCACGCGCGTATTTATTACATCTACTTTTTGTTTGACTGCATTGCAAAAGCACAAAGAAAAAATACATAAGCTTCACACAAAATATTATCAGATTTGTACACATAGTCTATAGTCTACATATTTTTGCAAAAATAACTGTTGCATTCATAAAAATGCAACAATTAATTTCACAAATGCCTCCTTTTTGTATAATTTGGCTATTTCATGCATTATATTTTCCATACATTTACATGCATAAAAGCTAACAGAACAGCCATTTTTAACTTTCTTATTTAACCAAGTAGTGGAAGCTTTATCTCAAACCAAGATGTCTCAAGTGGAACAATTAGTTTCTTATTAGGCTTGTATTGTTGTTTATTGGTAACATAAGCTTCCATAATTTTTCATTGTCATCTATGAGCCGCATTGGCTTGAAATGTTCACATCTTTAACGTTTCATTCTTTTGAAGACGATATGTCTTAACATATTGTTAAACTTTCATGTACGATGTTCACTTTTCACTGAACCGGATTTTTACAACTCGCCTCAAAATATTCGGTTTTGCTAAACACCGCTCTGATTCTGTTAGATTCAAGCTAAATTTCGATAATTATATTGATTAATCATTTGTAAAACTTATGGAATGACCGGTCAATATCTTCAAATATGTTAATGAAGGCTTATATGAAGAAATCGAGGAACTGTTTTCAATACTTTAGTTGATTACAAGTGCTTCTTTACGTGGTATGTATAAGTATTTAAGAGAAAAAAACCTTACAAATTACTTGTTAACAACAAAACAAGTTAATAGAGGAAATAAAAGACCAAAAAAAAAAAAAAAATACAACTGGAATTTTGTCACATGTGCATATGTTAGATATCAAAATATTTACATGTTTTGTTGTCTAATGTCCGATAATAGGAAAATATCAAAGAAAACTGATTGGCGAAAAAAGTCGTTGAAAACATGTATTAAATTAGAAGAAAAAATACAACGTTGAAAAGTTCAAATGTGCAAGAATACTGCATTAACGTGCATCGGCGTTACAATGAACGCCTTTATCAATGCAAAAAAGGAGAGCTGGTGGATGCAAAGACATCTGCCAAAAGCGTCCTTTTAAAGGTGTTCTTTTTCACGCCGAAACAAGTGTCTGTAGTATTACTGCGCATTTTTGCTTTCCAAAGTTGTATTTTTGCTTTTATTTCTTGAGCAGAAAGGTATTTATTTGTTTCATGTCTTGAAGTATTCATCAATTCTAAGAAGGGAGAATCAACAACAGAAAAGCCTCTAAGACCTACAGTACTCCTCAAGTAACTCTTGAGAAAGATGTGAAAGGCGATCGACATAAGATATTTTCTAAAGAAGGTTAAGTATATTTGAAACTTTATTTTCGAAATCCCAGTTGAAGGAATTGGTATTCTATCTGATATTTTTATGTATGGAATATTGGTTGACATTGATGTTGAAGTTTGCAGGAGAAGAACTCTAGCACTTGATTTAGCTAAAAATGTAAGCATACCCTGTGGACGTTAAAGAAAGAGTTTAACTGAAGGGGCTTGAAGAGCAAATATTACTTTTTTGTTTTGTTTATTTTTATAAGTGTGCAAAACGTTTCTTAAAGGCAGCTCCACGTTATCTTTAAGAAAATTTTAATTATGCATGCAAAATCTTTCGTTCCTTTCAAAATTTTCTGATAACAAGTCAGTAACTAATAAAAAAATATAAGGAGATATAGTTTTACCATATGTAATAAGGTATTTTTCCATGATCTCCTTTCAACAAGCCTTTGAACATGCCTTTAATGATAGCATGACGCATCTGAAACCCCGAAAAAAAAAACCGTTGTTTTTACAGTATAATACTGGCAGCAGAGGTAAAAAAAGTTTAAAATGTGCAGTCATAAACTGCAAAATTAGCAATTTAACAGTTTATTACTGTAAAGCAGCAATTTTACAGTTTATCATCACAGAATTAGCTGTATTATACTGTAAAAACAACAGTATAATACTAGCAGCAGAGCTTTCAGTTTGAAACTGTAAAATGCACAGTAAGAAACTAAAATTAGCGATTTTACAATTTACTACTGTAAAATTGGAAGTATACAGTTCCTTACTGCAAAATTAGCAATTTTGCAGTTTGTTAGTACAAAATTAGTAATTTTTACAGTTTATTACTGTAAAATTGGCTGCATTATGCTGTAAAAACAATATTAATATTTTAGTGAACGAATGTCTCTAATCTATAGTCAAGTTGTTTTTTCTCAACTTCTAGTAAATATAATTTGATTACAGTGAATTTCACAATTTAAAATCTCTTACATTTTGACAAATATTTTTAAGCTTGCAACAATAGCTCGTTTTTTTGAAGCTGACAGCAAAGCCGTTGCAATGGTTAAGCAGAGTATTTTTTAAGTATTCTTGTAATACCTTCTTCGTTTGGACAATGAAAATTTTATGAACCAACAAATATGCAACACAATCTCCCTTTGAACGTATTGTCTCGTCCAATACCTTACAATGCTTGCTTTCTAACTTCCCTTTTAGGAGATGCCCCTGGGAATGCACTCTAATAGCCAGCTGTAGCTGTACTACCCCACACCGAAGATACAGGTAAGTTTACAAAAATACATTTTTAGAATGAACATAATGGGCTACTTCTGTATCGCATGATTCTCGATTAAATGAAAGCTTGCGTTTCTTTTGTATACAATCTCGACGTTTCTTGAGGGGTGTAGGGTAATAAAAAGAAAAAGTTCCACCCCTTTCAATTGAAAGTTAAAACTTGATTAAATATAATTTGTTCTTCCGTTCCACCCTACTAATAAGACCCCAGGGCTCTTTAATATTTCTGTATTTTTATTGTTTTTTGCAATGTTATATATATATATATATATATATATATATATATATATATATATATATATATATATATATATATATATATATATATATATATATATATATATATATATAAAATTCTCGTGTCACAGTTTTCGTTGCCATACTCCTCCGAAACGGCTTGACCGATTTTGATGAAAGTTTTTGTGCTTATCCAGTATCTATGAGAATCGGCCAACATCTATTTTTCATCCCCCTAAATGTTAGGGGTAGTCCACCCATAATTTTTTTTGTTCGCACATAACATCTAATCTACTGAACTAAAACAATATGTGTTATCGTAAATCCTTACTTCAATGAGCGACCCGATGGTCAAGTGGTTTTGCGCGTCAGGTTGAAGTTCCTGATGGAATGAGATCGAATCCAGGCCTGCAAGGATTTTTTCGAACAGCTGCATGTTTTTTTTTTTTTTTCTTTGAATGATTTTAATGATTGTAATGTCCTTATGCAGGTACATCCCTTCATGGGAGTCTACCTTATATTTTTTTATAGTACAAAATGACAGTTTTGGTCGGATCTTTGTTAAAATTGGCAATGGGGTCCTTCGATGCTGTAGAATTTTCTTATGGACGTTTGCGCCATTTTTGGGGGCTTTGAATCGATTGTGGCAATAAATGGTTTTTGATTCGCGGCACCTATATTATTTTTTCAAAAATTATATACACTATCAATTATATTATGTTAATTTTTGTACCTTTATAAAATTCTGTATTTTATACCTTGCATTTACGTCAAATTCAAGGTAAAATTAAAAGTCAAAAATTCTGAAGAAGATAAATCTATGTTAAAAATTAAAGTAACTATTTTTTGTGATTTTCATATTGGTTGTGACCAAAAAACATCATTACAAACAAATAAAATGTATCAAACACCATGAGTGTTGAGTTATTAGGCAAAATCTGCTGTGTAAAGTTTTTTTTCACTGCGAGAGGGGGGGGATATGAACGACCATTAAAGTGACACAAATTTTTAAAAAATAAAGGTTGGATCTCCAATTATCTTGCTTCGTAATTTGAACCCGCCACGGCTGTGCAACGGTACGCGATTAGTCATTCAAAAATTAATGAAAAACGTGATCGAAGCCAGGATTTTAAATGGCAAGTTCAGAGGTGAAAATATACTCATACCACGGATTCTATTATACCTACAGATGTGCCAATTCGATTCAAACGTATTCAGTTTCAGATTAGATTGGCATTTGCAATGACTATCAACAAAGCCCAAGGTCAAACGATGTCTGTTTGTGGCTTAGATTTGAGAAAACCATGTTTTTCACACGGACAATTATACGTGGCATGCTCTTGAGTGGGTAAACCATCCAGTTTGTTTGTGTTAGCTAAAGATGGACTAAAAAAAAATATTGTTCACGCTATAGCATTAAAAAATTGATATTGTTTAATAGTGTTACTGTCGTAATTGTTTAATTAATGATATATAATTTTAAGGAATAAATTATAATAACTTAAAAATAATGTTTGCCTTTTGTTATTTTTATATTCCCTCAGCGTTCACAGCGCTCCATGCTTATTTCACGCATATACCACATTCTTGCATACATACAATATACACTTTCTACCATACATACTTACAATAATTAAGCTATTTTTTGTCTACACTAGAAATTACTAGGAAATTATTTATATGGCAAAACAACGTTTGCCGGGTTAGCTATCTTAATATATAAAAATTACGTGTCCCTGTGTTTGTGGCCAATGGACTCCTCAGCTACTGAACCGATTTTAACCAAATTTTACACGCAGTTTCAGTTTGGTCCCACTTAAATGATAAGACAGATTTTATCTCAATTTTGGACCGCAATATATTTTTTTATTGCAAATTATGTATTTAGCTATCAGCTTTTCTGTGCTCTTGGCTAAGCCTTTTTTGACACCTCAATGGCTGAGCGACATAAAGCACACGTTCTGACAGCTTCTGGAGCGCAGAAAACAGATAATAATCTTTCTTATCTTAATATATAAAAATTACGTGTCCCTGTGTTTGTGGTCAATGGATTCCTCAGCTACTGAACCGATTTTAACCAAATTTTACACGCAGTTTCAGTTTGGTCCAACTTAAATGATAGGATAGTTTTTATCTCAATTTAAGACCGCAATATATTTTTAATTGCAAATTATCTATTTAGCTACCAGCTTTTCTGTATTCTTGACTAAAATTCTTTAAACATACCCGGTATGCCACCACATAATCTGCGGTTAAAAATTGGTTCACCCATAGTTCTTCTACGTAATTTAAATCCACTGAGATTATGCAATGGTACGCGTTTAGTTATCAAAAAAATCACTGGGAACATTATTGAGGCAATCATTTTGACTGGCAAGTTTAAAGATGAAGTAGTTCTGTTGCCACGTATCCCAATGACACCGTCAGAATCTTCCATACCCTTCAAAAGGCTACAGTTTCCCATTCGTTTAGCTTTCGCCATGTCCATTAATAAGTTCCAAGGACAAACAATGTCAGTTTGCGGTTTAGATTTAGAAAACCCATGTTTTTCCCATGGGCAACTATAGGTCGCTTGCTCCCGTGTGGGAAAAACGTCCAATCTATTTTTGTTTACAAGAGACAGATTAACAAATTATATTGTGCACCGATTAGTGTTGAGTTAAACTGAAATTTAAAATGCTTATAATTCAAAAAATAACAAATAATATTGGGGAATTATCTACCCTACCTACATTACTAAAAAAATAAAATGTTACAATAGCAATAAGCAAATTTTTAATTAACTCAATTGTTACAAGCTTGAATATAATATTTCTAAGTACTAAAATGCTACATTTGTTGTTGATTTTTTGTTTCTAGCAAACTTAGGAAATTTTTGTTCGATTGTTTTCATATTTTGACCTTAAATTCATATTTATATAAAGTTGATCTCTATAACGGTAATAAAGTTTTTCGTTTCTATTGAAACATTATAGTTTCACCCATACCTTAGCCACAGCAACGCGTGGCCGGGTCAGCTAGTAATATATAAAAATTACGTGTCCCTGTGTTTGTGTCCAATGGACTCCTCAGCTACTGAACCGATTTTAACCAAATTTTGCACGCAGTTTCAGTTTGGTCCAACTTAAATGATAGGATAGTTTTTATCTCAATCTACGACCGCAATATATTTTTTATTGCAAATTATCTATTTAGCTACCAGCTTTTCCGTATTCTTGGCTAAAATTCTTTAAACATACCCGGAATGCCACCACATAATCTGCGGTTAAAAATTGGTTTACCCATAGTTCTTCTACGTAATTTAAATCCACCGAGATTATGCAATGGTACGCGTTTAGTTATCAAAAAAATCACCGGGAACATTATTGAGACAATCATTTTGACTGGCAAGTTTAAAGATGAAGTAGTTCTGTTGCCACTATCCCAATGACACCGTCAGAATCTTCAATTCCCTTCAAAAGGCTACAGTTATCCATTCGTTTAGCTTTCGCCATGTCCATTAATAAGTCCCAAGGACAAACAATGTCAATTTGCGGTTTAGATTTAGAAAATCCATGTTTTTCCCCATGGGCAACTATAGGTCGCTTGCTCCCGTGTGGGAAAACCGTCCAATCTATTTTTGTTTACAAGAGACAGATTAACAAAGAAATATTGTGCATCGATTAGTGTTGAGTTAAACTGAAATTAAAAATGCTTACAATTCAAAAAATAACAAATACTATTAGTTAATTATCTACCCTACCTACATTATTAAAAAATAAAATGTTACATTAAAAAAATAAAATGTTACAATAGCAATTAGCAAATTTTTAATTTACTCAATTGTTACAAGCTTGAATATAATATTTCTAAGTACTAAAGTGCTAACCAATATAACCACCTCATAGTAACAAGTTGGCCCTCCTGTAGCCCGCAACACAGCTGAAATTCCCCTTGGCATGGATGCTACAAGTCTTTGGTAGATAGCCGGAGACAGATTTTATCAAATGTTTAAGCAACGCTCATGCGAATCCGAGACATTGCGAATTGATGGCCTTTGAGCTCTGAGCTGCCGTCCCATAAAATCCCAGATGTGTTCTTTCGGATTCAGATCCGGTGAGTTAGGCGGATAGGACATTAACTGGAATTCAGCAGCTCGTTCCTAGAACCACTCCAGCACCATTTGAGCCTTGTGACATGGGTCGCTGTCCTGTTGGAAAATTCCAATTCCAGCTGGAAAAACAGAGGCTGTGCTAGTGTGTAACTGGTCCGCAATGATGTTTAGATTTCCAGTAGCATTCATGGTCTACTCTACCTCAACCACGGGTCCCAGAGACGCCGAAGAGAACAGCCCCCAAAGCATAATACCGACACCACCGGCCAGTGTATGACCTACTGTACATTGAGGGAGCAACTATTCGCTTGAAAGAGGGCGTATTCTGCCTCGTCCGTCGGCGTGATGAATTTCAAATCGTGATTCATCTGACAATGTAACTCTTTCCCACTGATCCATGGACCAGTCGCGATGTTACCGGGCCCAGCGCAGGCATAGTTGGCGATGACGCTTGGTCAGCAAAGGCACACGAGTGGGACGTTTGCTGCATAGCCCCATATAAAATTGTCCTCTGAACAGTGAGCTCCGATACTATTCTACTTGGCCCTGCAATTTATTGGGCTGTCAGCTAAACCACTGTCTGACGTCGGTTTTTCCTCACCAACCGCGACAATCTCCGACGACCTTTTTCTAAGATAGACCATTTCTTGATTACGTGGGGACGTCCAATACCATATCGTCTACTGCTGGTTTCACAGTCATTCCTCCACTTTGCATAAGTACTAATAACTGTACATAGCGAACAACCCACGAGTCTTGCAGTTTCGGAAATACTTTTTCCGAGCCTTCGAGATATTACAATCTGCCCTCTATCAAAGTCCCTTAGATCCGCAGCCATACCCATCGCATACATTAGTAAGTGAAAGAATCTCAGTTCAGACTCTCTAACAGCAGTTAAATACCACTTAAACCTGATCACGTGCCTTAAAACGTCATCCAGGATAGTTCATCGCAAAATGTAGGGGTGGTCATAATGTTTTGGCTCTAGAGTGTTTGTGTGTGTGTGTGTATATATATATATATATATATATATATATATATATATATATATATATATATATATATATATATATATATATATATACATATATACATGTTTAAAAAATTAAATCGAGCATGTTATTAACCCTCTGTTGAGCGCAGCTGTCCTCAGAGACCGGCAAGGCTTAGTTTATTGCTCCATTTACCAAAAGAGGCTCAGCACCACACACATCCTTCTACTGTCCTATCTTTTAATATCACACACACCTCTTGTCTCAGTCATTTGAACAGTTTTTGTATTAGCATTGATATATGACAGATGGGAGATAAAGTATGTGAGTGGCCTCTTAGGGCGGGTGCGCCCGATTTCGAGGGGCAGATTGGTGCACCCAACGGAGGGTTAAACCCTTCACACTTTTTTTGTAAAAAAAAAAAGTTAATGACCCCCCCTCCTCCTCCCACAAACACAACTTAATGTGAAAAATAACTTGGACTATACCTATGAATTCATTTTCTGTCAAAACAAAATTCGATCAGTTTTTGCTATTTTTTTCCCGAAAAACAATTATGCTTTATGGGCTTAAAATGTTCACAGTGATTGCTTGTGAAACATATAAAGAAATACGTTACCGAATTTCCTTTTTTATTTTTAGCCACTTACAGCTTTTAAACTTGAGTGTATTGATCACAGTAATCGTGGAAATAGACTTATTTTCTTCGTGCAAAAGCTTGATGACAAACTAAAGCCTGAAGAACAGTATTGCTTAAAGTTACACAAGTTTTGAAGTATTACTATTTCTTTCGAAAGAAAACCCCACAGCAGCAGAGTAAACAGAAAATCAGTTTCACTTTCACAATTTACGAGCAACCTTCGTTAGAGAAAGAAATGATAGTTCACATACTCGAGATGAAATATTGAACTAATGGAAAAAAGAAACAAGATACAACAGTCAACGCTGAACTTTCAACAGATCTTTAAGTAGCTTAATAATTTGTTACCAAAAACTGACTCTATGGATCTAAATTTCTTACGAAGAAGAGAAAAAATCCAGAAGAAAACTATTGAACAGGTTTATAGCATGAAGAAAAAAAACTACTTTCAGTGACTTATGTTTATAGTTTTATACCTTTTTATTAGAAAGATATTTTTATCCGTAAAACAAAATATGCTTCTCAGTTAAGTGACTGGTATACCTTAGGGAATATTTACGTTTTCTTATTTCTGTGCTTACTGACTTGTAAACCAAGTTAGAGAGATCATTATAAAAACAAACAAATAAATAAAACACAATATGAGTTTACGTAGACCTTTATTTTCTCTGTGTTTTATGACAAGCGCATGAAAACCAGTCTTTTTTTTCATTGCAAGTCATTTTTGTCAATAAAGCCAGCTATTTTATCTTCTCTTTTTTACACCCTTGTTATTTTTCTTATATTAAACCTGCAGCTAAAGATGTACATATCAGAAGTTACAACTTTGTTTTCTAAAAATTACATAAAATTGTAATTTTCATAAAACTTGCATTATAATTGCCTGACAATTAATTGAGATTTTCAGAAACTAAGAACTAGAAAATTGTCTGCAAAGTTAAGTACTCATTAAAAAAACACAAGTTTGAAAAACGTAAATGTATTACAGATGAAGTGAAAGTTTTGCACAGAATTATAAATTTAAAGAGATTCTTTAAATTTCGGTTGTTTCTCGCAAATACTACCTAACTAGATATCGTTTTTCTGTCAATGTAGTCAGTCGTTTTTAGGTCAATTATGCTTAAATGCTGTGAAGAGTATATATCGACAAATAAAAGCTACAGCAAGCTGTGACATGGGATATTCCTTAGTAAATTCTCAATTGTACTCTATTATTGGATATTCTGGTGCTGATTTTGCTAATTGTGTGGACACGAGAATATCAACTTCTGGTTATTTATTCAAATTCAGCAATAGATTAGATACTATCCCAAAGTGGATCAGGATTAGCAAAGTAGATTGCAGTATTTCTCAAAGCTTAAGGTAGAGAACTCCACCTAGTTCATGTATTTTTGGTCACTAACGGATGTCGAATTAACTTTTGTAGAAAAAAGCGATTCATTTCTGCGATTTCAAAATATCATATTTCTTCCCGTTTATGCATGTTGTCAGATGTATAACTTTTGCATCTTGTACAGTGTTACTGTAAGACACTACATCTCCTATGTTTGTGGGTGGTAAATTAAAACTGTCTTTTAATAATTTTTCCAACCTTAAGTTATGCTTTTAGTTTTTCCCCCTGAATTAAGTAATTGTTTTGGCTTTAGCACACAGATTTTCATGTACTTTCTTTTGCGTAATGTGTCACGTCAATAACATGTCACGTAATGACATCGCGGTGCTGTAATATTACGAGCAATATGAGTGGTTTATCAGTTGCTGATACGCAAATCAACTAAACAAGTAGAAAATCTATACGTTTCATTGAAGCGCACGTGATGTCAGTAATGATGTTAAGTTCTGACTTTTAATGTGATTGCAATGATTTTAGCGCTATAACCAAATGTAGATTAAGGGCGAGTAATTTGTGTAAAGCGTCCCAAAGCTTTGATCATTTGACACTTTTGCCTACGCAATTAGTGTCATTTAATGTTGTGGACTAAATAGTTGCTGCTATTCAGAACTAAGGGCTAAACTTGTCCTCATTTGTTAATTGACATGCCTGACCATCAAACTGCAAAACATAAGAAAAATGTTTGTCGGAATCTAATTTTAGCATGCTTCGCAAATACCTACTACTCTTTTTAAAAAATGAGTCCTTTTTTTAAAATCAGTTGAAAAGGGAGAAAAGACGTGTCATATTTCCGACTCCGTGTTATTATTAGCCACATTTTGGCAATATGAATATTTTTTTAACAAGCATTAAAAAAGAAAAAATAATTCTACTTCTTTCAACGTTTGCTATATTTTACATTATTTTTAACATAAAAGAAAAACTGTCAAAACAAACAAATATGGTGGATAAAATAAATACGCTCTTAACAACGCGGCTATCAGCAAAGAGATGCAAGTGTAGCAAACCATTCTAAATTCACCATCGAAATGCTAAATTAATATTTGTTTAAATTAATATTGCATTAATATAAATTTAGCTTGAGTTAAAGACATCCATTTAACATTTGCTCTTTGAATATTCTTGATATTCATTTTTTTTACGAAATAACGTACGTACGTTTTTATAAATAATTTCTAAGGATTGTAGAATCACTTGAATTAAGAAAAAAAAATACCCCAAATATGTTTTCGTTCTATGTTTACCTATCACTGAAATGATTAACCGTATTTAGTTGGAGAAAAAGTAAAATGAATATATTGGCGTTCTTTATTGCAATCCTGCTTTTGCCGATCCTTTTCTTAATTTTCCTCTTAATACCGCACCTTCATTATAAGGCAAGCGTCAGAAATAAAGCTTAGCCAAGGGCCATCTCCTGATAAAGACTTATTATTAGGACTTTTAAAATATAAAAGATTCAGTATTACAGTAACTGACTGTATATGATTTTTTTTAAAGACGCATTAGCTATTCTATGTTAAATGTAAATGAGCTTAATCGTTCACACATTTCCTCTCATGTAAAAAATTTCAACATATTTAAGAACATAAACAAATTTCTTACCTGTATCTTCTCAACTAACGAACAATAATTTCTTTAATTTCAAGATGACATTTAAATGAAAAAAAAGTGTTTTTATATATTGTTACATTTTGCCTTGTGCATTAGAGGATGGCTTCCGCTTAATATTTTCTCCGCTCCTGCGTAATATTTTCTAAAACCGAATTAAAGTAAAATAAATAGCAAACTGCGAATATGTTTTCGTTTTGAAACCTACCTTTTATTTCTTTTTTTTTCTGTAACTCAAGAAATATCGAATAACCCATTTCGCCCCATATGCTTATTCCTCCTACCATGACCCTATACTATTTCCATGAATCTAAATGTTGAACATTCCTTATTGTTGAAAGTCGAGGGAAAAAAAAAGCTCGTTTTGCACAAATCGAAAATAAAGTCAAAGTCTGCATATTTTGAATACATACATTTTTCTTGAATCAAATGACAGCCGCAATATTGGCTAAGAAGAAGCGGAAATATTGAATAACATACACATGTGTCCACAAAACTTCTTTATTTCATGTTTTCATTGAAATAATATTCATTTTTTTACGGATTTTCAATTTTAAGGATTTTTCTTTTCTTTTCGTGTTTCTTCTCTTTTATGGTTGAGGAAATGGTTTAAAATGCAGTACCCGACGCCTTGCACTAAAATAGCTTCCTTACCGCTTTTACAGGTAGTATAAACTTAATTAAAGAGTGCTTTGGCTATAAATTCTTGCATGATGCAAAAGTGAAGTTTGATCAATTATTTTGCAAGTCACTTGCTTTTTCTTATCATTCACCCAGTAATTAAAATTTGACCACGTATTTAGTCGCCTTCATCATAATGATGTACAATAATGATCCCAAATCTTTTGCCTTCGTTCAGCATAAATGATAGGAAAAACTTAGTTTATATACATGAGCGCTTTTATTTCATTCTAACGTGGCGTACAGTCCGCCAGATCAGCAGCCATATTTTCATAATTTTTGCTAATAACACATCTTTTAAGACTCGTTTGAAGTAATGTTTCGAAAGTTCTGACGTTGTTGCTTGTTATTACTATTGATTTTTATTGCTCTTATTTGGTAGTATTTGAGATATAAACATATATTAAAACATAACTAATAGAAATAAGATTCAATTATTACGCTTAAAATTAAGCTATTTTCTCCTAAACTATACGAAAACAATTATTCGACATCATACTAACTGTTTGTTTGCGTATTACACTGCTGGCCACCGTAAATGCAACACCTTGAAGGAAGCGTGCAAACTATATGAAATTTACAACATGTATTAGTGGAGGTGAGATATGCAAATAAGTAGAATTTAAGAGCAGACGCACATCATGCGCGCCTTAAAAAGTATTTACCACCTTAAAAAGTATTTAAGGCTTGGAGATTTGGGGATTTTAAGTTCGCCAATTGTGTTTTCTTGTGGTTTTTTCAAAAAAAAAAACGATTAATTATGCTGCATTGTAGGAAACACCGATCGTCTTTTGATCCAGTGTCCGAGTTCGACAGAGGTAGGATAGTGGCCTGCCGAGATTAGGGCTTATCTTTCATCGAAATCGGACCTCGTGTTGGACGAAATCAAACAACTGTAATGCAGATCGTTGGATGCATTAGGGTACACCGGACCGACATAGTGAATCACATTCATCTCGGGGCACCACTGCACGTGATGACAGGCGCATTGTGCGCATGGTAGTGACAAATCGCTCAGTCACGTGACGAACCACAGCCCAGCGCATTTCGTCTGTAACGTATCATCCAGTGTCTGTGCATACCATTCGACGCCGTTTGCAGACGTCCATTGCTTCGTCTACCCTTGACGTAGCACCACAGACGTCTCCACCGCCAATGGTGCGATGAAAGAAGGATGTAGACGGTAGAATGGAATGAAATTGTCTTTACCGACGAGTCACGCTTCAGTCACCGCGATGGTCGGAATCGAGTCTGGAGACACCGTGGAAAGATGATGCTAAGCAGCTGCGTTATGCACCGCCATACTGGTCCTGCACCGAGTATTCTGGTATGGGGCGGTATTGGATATCACTCTCGCACTCATTTAGTAAGCATTGCCGGTACTTTAAGCAGCCAGAGCAGTATCTCCGAGGTGTTGGAGCCAGTTTTCCTTCCTTACCTTCAGGGCTTACCCACAGCCATATTTCAGCAGGATAATGCTTGACCACACGTGGCACGCATTGTCGAAGGGTTCTTTATCAATCGCCAGATTAAGTTGCTTCCCTGGCTGTCTCGCTCTTCGGATGTTTCGCCGATAGAAAACATGTGACTTATGGTTGCTCAACGATTGACCTAGATTGCATCCCCAGCTGCTACAACAGATCAACTTTGGTAACATGTGGAAGCTGCTTGGTCTGCTGTACCCAAGAACACATCCAAAGTCTTTTTGAATCAATTCCGATGCGTGTGACAGCGGTGATCTGCAACAATGGCGGCTACTCTGGCGACTGTGAACGACGTTTCTCAGAAGTCTATAAATTAAAAAAATTGGATACTAGGTCAACATGTTATTACTAATATTAAAATCCGTCCGCATCTGTCTGTCCGTCTAAAGCTTGAACTCCTCAAAAACCGCTGAGCGTAAAGAATCAAAAATAATACCATTCGATTTGAAATTTTCTAAGGAAGACAATAAGACCAACCGCGTAATTGTACGACGTTAATTAGCTGAGATATTAATTAAAACGTTAATTAAATTCTTTGCACTTTTAAAATTCCAAGACATTTATTTCTTTCCGTTGCCATTTTAAATTAAAGCGTTAATAAATTATTGCACTATTTAAAATTCCAAGACTTTTATTTCTTACCGTTGCCATTTTAAATTAAAGCGTTATTTAAATTGTTGAACTATTAAAAATTCCAAGACTTTTATTTCTTACCGTTTCCATTTTGAATTAAAACGTTCATTAAATTGTTGAACTATTTAAAATTCCAAGACATTTATTTCTTACTGTTGCCATTTTAAATTAAAACGTTAATTAAATTATTGAACTTTTTAAAATTAAAGAGTGTTATTTCTTTCCGTTGTCATTTTGAATACGCGTTACAACAAAGTTCTAACAATTGTTTTTATTCTAATTAATGACTGATATTTTTTTTCTCTGCTACCATTTTGAAAATGTGTTTTTAAATAAAATTGCAACTGCTGTTTTAGCAGGGACTTTTTTTTTGGCTACAATCCAAATATTAAAACAACTGTTTCGTTTAAAATTTTGCAATTAATTTAACAAGAAGGAAGCGTTTTGGAAATGATTGTTTTTGATAAGGAATTTTATTTTTTATTTAGGAAGAGTGCTAAGTATGCACTACTAGACATCGTCTTTATTCCTGAAAAAGCATTTTAGCGAGCTTTTACAGGAGCTTATACAGGAAAGCTTTTTAGCGAGCCGTTTTTGCGGGGAGTACTTTGTCGAAACTTTCCTCGCTACTCTGAAGGCGAGCCGCCTTGGCGGCGAGTAATTTTCTCACACTGCCTTCACTACATTAAAGCCCGTGCAAACCGGCCACACAGCTAGTCTACACAATAAATTTTGTTGTGATATCTTTCGTCTTTCTTGGTGTTGCAATTTGGGTGGCCAGCAGTGTACATTGCGATGTTGAAATAAGAACAAAAAAAATGTATTTTAGTTATTGTTTTTACTTTAGTTATATGGTTGTTTCAATTAAGGGATAAAAGTCCCCCAAGATTTAAAAGATTGTTTCACATTTTCTTAAAATAGTATACTTTGTTAGTTACTTTTGACACTTTGACTAAGTGATCAAGTGAACGCGCTTTGTGTAAACGCTGCACAATGAGCAGTAGCGATTGATGGAGACTAAATATGGGAATGTGGGCCAAAGTGAAATAGCGCGGCAAAGTGAAATGGTAAAATATTTTCGCAGTTTGCAGAGTCACTTATCTGGCAATATTTTAACTAAGTTCCAAGACACATAGTTGATTCCTATCAAAAAAAAAAAAAAGGTAGCTCAAAGATGAATGAAAGAGCTATTTTCAAAATGTGATACCTTTTTTGTAATATTCGCAGTTTTTAATAAATATTTCTTGCTATTATAAAAAAAAATAATTTTTGTAATTATCACTTAAATTATTATTTAAGATCTACTAATGTCCAGTGCAGTCCTTATTTAGTTTATATTAGGCATTTTTTGATTTTAAATGCTCAATCTAATTTGTCAAGTGTACGCGGGGCAAAGTGAGTTCATTTCGTTTACTTATTAATTCATTCAGTAAATTAAGTACGTATATCTTCATTTATTATTTTAATTTGCATTATTTTACTTAATGATAACTCATGTTCTTATTCATTATCTATTGTATTCACTCATTTATTTTTTCTCACATATTAATTAATTTATTTATCTACTTATTCGTTTATATTACACTAATAATTATTTTTTCATTTATTTTTGCATTCATTTGATGAAAAATACGGTAGAGTTGAGAAAATTTTTCATCAGAAAAATATTTTGTTTTTCACTTTGCCCCATGATTTTTTGAGGTGAAAATTTTCCACATTTTGTTAAAAGTTCAAAATAACTGCCAAAGATGAAAAATTATATTTCAACGAAAGTTGCATTACGAAATGCATTATTCATTCTTTATGTAGAATAATTTTTAGAGCAAAATTCTCATTTGTTGCTTTTGAAGCAGGAACGTGAACTTAACTATTTCACTTTGCCCCACATTCCCCTACTTTCTCGTGCCATAATGAATCTTATTGGTGTCTTACTCACACATTATAAAAAGTTACACAATCCGGTTTCTATTACTTTGTCTACTGAAAAAGTAATCTAACTTATAATTTAATAATTTATTGTATGTTCAAAAATGGTAAAGCGATAATTTGATAGATTCGCTAAGTGCGCATTTGCGTCCATGGTCTAGACATATGGTTTCGCTGGCGGATTATACACGAGTGTGTAAAAAATAAAGACATAGTTGAAGAACCAACCTAATATCCAAAGGAAAACGCAGAACGGGGTAAAATAATAAACAGAATATCAAGTAGTTTCAGGTATGTTAACACATGCGATCACATGTAGTTAGACATTGTGGGGGAGTGCAGGAGGGGTGTGAAAAATATTGGCGGTGTGAGTTCAGCATCTCTGGGTAAGCGATGGCACTTTGTATAGCATATAGCACTTTAAACGAAGCCGAGTTTTTGCCTCCGTCTAGAATGTCGCACAGCTAACGATTTTAACAAAGGTTGAATCATAGGAAAGTTTGAGTATGGTCAAAGTGTGATAAGTGAAATGCACTGCTCATAGTATCGTTTCACGACTTTGTAGATCATTTCTAACAAAAACCAGCTGTCTGACTGTTCTACAGTGGTTGTCTACAAGAAATCACAGCAGCAGACGATGAATATATTGCCCTACGGGAAAAAAAGAAAGAGAGGGGGGATGGGGGTGGACGGCGCTAGAAATAGTAAAACACATACAACAGACAATGGGGTGACTAATATAGCATCTTACTGTGTCTAGGAGGCAGTACAGTGGTAGTATTATTCTCCGATGACCTGTAAAGTGTCTTCCTTAAATGTCTGCTCACTAGCGAAGACGTTTCATGTGGTATTTGGAACTCCAAAAATGAAGAGATCCACATGAGTCTGGTACTCTTTTAGCTGAGAGTAGTGCTAGTCTGGAGAGTAGTGCTGACTCTTCTGGATTAATATCAAGGAACACACAATAACACCTCCAACTTGGTCAAAAATTACCGTTTTAAAATTTGCAGAACTGTCGATTTTTGAGGCATCTTGATTGCTGATTTAGCAGCCATTTACGTCTTTGAAACTTATTAAATCACAGGGAATCGCTATTAATACGAGGCTCTCCATTCTGATGTATGTCTTTTTAGAGGTGCCATGGGTTTTCAATTGGTGTTCTTACGTCTTGAGGATGACACACTGTAAAAATGTTATTACAGTACAATACAGCTAATTTTATAGTAATTTTTAGCCATAAACTAAAATCGCTAGTTTTACAGTTTATTACTGTGCATTTTAGTTTTAAACTGGAACCTCTGCTGCCAGTATTATACTATTGTTTATAGCTAAATTTCACGACAATAAACTGTAAAATTGCTATTTTTACAGTTTATTACTGTGATTTTTAGTCTTAAATTACAAACTCGGCTGCCAGTATTAGACTGTAAAAACAACAGCTCAGTTTTTGCAGTGTACTTTTTGAAATAACTTTACTTTTATAGTTTTGATTTCTTTTTTGGGGAAGTATTCCTTACATTACCTACGTTCTTACGTGTTCGGGATATACTGTAACCACTGTAAATATGTTGTTTTTTCGAAATAATACAGCTAATGTTATAGTAATTTTTACAGTCACAAACTAAAATTGCTAGATTTACAGTTTATTACTGTGAATTTTACAGTTTTAAACTGGAAACTGTGCTGCCCTTATTTGACTTTTGTTTTTACAGTATAATACAGCTAGTATTATATAATACAGCTTTATAGTATAATACAAGCTGGAAAATTGCTCTTTTTACAGTAATAAACTGTAAAATTGCTAGTTTTACAGTTTATTACTGTTCATTTTGCAGTTTTAACTGTGTACAGGAATATATATTTTTTTTATTTCTAGAGCTTTAATGCATCGTTATACTAAGAAAACACGTCCCGCCCTTAATTTTTGCATACCAGTGTATATTTAAAGGCAATAACTTAGACTTTATTCTTGCCATTGTACTAACATGAAACATTTCACGTTTCATTTTCATCCAAGATTGTTCTCGATTTTGGAAACAAAAACAAGAACTTCACTCTTTAAAGACATTCTCATAAACTTGCTCAAATAATTGAAACATTTGCAAATGGTGCTTGCTTTTTTTTCCTTGTCGATGATGGTAAGTTCTTTATTGATATTGCCCTTAGTTCTTTTGCTTTTTCACAAGTAACTGACAGTTAACAAAAATATCATTCAAAATATACCCTTTTTGAAACTACACAGAGAGCAAACAGCAATAATTCACAAATACCAATTTTATTGACATCACCTTACATGTTTGTGGAGTGAGATATTTGTTTTTCAAATGTTTCTTACTTCAGTCACACATTTTACATCACTATAATAAGCAGGATATGAGTTCCTTATTCTCACAATCACATCCTTTATTCATACATTTTTCTTCAACAACAGTAATTTATTTTTCATTTTAACAATAATCTAAACAGATATTTAAAAATATACAGTATCTTTTTTTTCTTGAATATCGGGCAATTTTTACTAGTAAAGTTCAAATTGATTGTTAAAATATGTGATTATAGTTACAGAAATAGTGTAAATTCCAGAGCGAAGCTCATAAACAATGAAAATAAAAAATTTTGAATTTTAAATCTAAACTAATTTCAAGCGTAGCTAAAAGAACATATATTTCTATATAATGCATACAAACTGAGATACACATTTTTTTTCAATTTTTTATAGTTAAAAAAAGTTTCTTGAAGTATTATTTTGCAATGAAAAAAGTGATAACTTCTTTCGTTTCGTAATAGAAATACTTCTTGTAACTCGGAAATGCGTGTAAATAGCTTTCTGCTCGTGTATTGACATACATTTTGTGTACATTCGTACTTGCGGCTTTTGGGTCATTTTTGACAATTATGTATCTATTAAGACTTTTGTAAAGCGTTTTTACAATTGCTTTTAAATATTAAGAAAGTGTACGATAATTCTGTTTTGTACTCGTATTAAAATACATAAAGCAGCATTCTCAATTTTTTTTTAGTGCGCTGACCAGTGTGAAATGTTCCCTTTTGTCCCCCCCTCCTCAAAATATATAGATTTATATTAAAAAAAGCAGTAACATATTTTAAATATAATATTTGTCTTTTGAATGAAGGAAATGGGAAAATAAAATTGTTTAGATGGTTTACATTTTCAAAATGAACCAATTGGAAAATTATTTTGAAAATTATTGCACATAAATGAAGAATAATGTATATTATGATAAAACTTACATAGAAATATTATTTTGTATTTCGTCCATAAAATCATACCTTGAGATATTTTTTTTCTTTTGCATGGGGCGGAATTGGATTATTACGAAAAAAATTCAAAATATGATTAAGTAATTAAATAAACATATGAATGAACTAATTATTAAAGAAACATCAATCGACAAAATAAATAAACAAATGTATGAAAAAAATAAGTAAGTGAATAACATAATAAATGCATAATAAAAAAGGAAGGAAATAAATGAGATAATTAATGAGAAAATGTTAATGAATAAATAAATGAATGAACACGTTTGATATTATTGCACATAAGTAAATACACATTTGGGAAAAAAACAGTGGTTATAAATAGTAACTGTAAAGTTAAAGTTACAAAAATCAAATAAAATGTTATGTTTGGAATAAGAAAATGTGTACAAGGGCAATAAAAATCTCAGACGACTTGTAAACATTTTTGTGAACCAACGCGAGTACGCCAGAAAAGCGATAAAGAATCCCTGCCATGGAAGAATAGTACACTAAAATATCACGATAATTATTTTTCTTATACTTATCGTGAAATTTTAACCAATCGTTTATAAATTTTAATCCAAAATATTTGAGCCACTTAAATAAAATAGTTATATAAGTTTGTGTGATATTTAAATTTGGAGATATTTCTTTTGTAAAGTCAGCTATTTTAACGGACTTTTTGATAAATAATTTATTTATAACTTGGTTTTAAAACTATGTACACTCTTTTATTATTATTAGCTTTTTTAACAGTGCAAATGAGGCATAATATTTTAACAAATATGTTTACAAGACATTTTGAAAGCTACAAATACATTTTTGTACAATATTAAGATCAAAATATATTATAACAAAAATATGCATAAAATTGAAACTAATAAAATTTTCTAACATTTTTAATTTAAAGTAAATTAATTACACCTTTTCACAAAAGAAATAGTACTTTTTGGCTGAGTTAAAAATATCACATCTCATGCTTTAGTGTATATTTTCATGCTTTGATTTCTTACAAAATATTAGTCTACACATTTTGAGAAAAGATATTAATATATGTTATAGTGGAGAACTTCGATTTAACACTTTTCGTAGGACTTCAGAAAAGAAAAAGTAATAGGAAGGCAAACATAATACAGATGACGTCCAATTTTTCATTAAATGTTAAAAAATAATTTTTATGGAAGTACATCTTCGCAGTAAAATAAATTTTACGACACATGATATAAAAATTGCATGTATTGTCAGACAAAACAGAAAACTTATAAATTAGCCAGATTAAAAAAATCGATAATTGTGGCTTCATTTTGTTTTACTCTCAGAAAGTGACTTTTTAATGACTGAGATGATTTGAAAGAGTTTTTAGAGTTATAAGAGTTATTTTTCATATCAGTTTAAAAGTGTTTTTAAGCCATTACACCAACATTTTTAATACCAACATTTAGCAAACATTGAGTCTTGAATTCGACTTCCGTATCGTCACAATTTCTGTGTGACTTTATTATTCATACGTCTTTGCTAAAAGGATACGATTTTAATCAAAATCCATGAATTTTTCAAAATTAAAATCAATATTAAAAACATATTAGTGTTCAGTGGATCAACTCTTCAGTGGACCACATGTCATGAAAAAATCAGCTATGCAGTTTTGTGCTACATTTTTTATTTAAGAATACTAAATGTAGTGCCATTAAAACGTGATTCTTTTCTTTTTCAAGTACTTTTAATAAATTGAGCGATGAGATGATATGGGAAATTGTTTAAATCAAGTTTATGACTTCAAAATAATTATAATGGCAAAGGAATAAAACGAATTAAGTCAAGTTGACGTTATTTATGTAAAAACGTCGAAGGTGGATATGCGGTAAATTGTGAAACATAATATGCGGGAAGAATTACACAAATAGCTTTGAAGAAATTCAGGATAACGGGGAATAATAATGCGGGAAAACGTTCAACGCGGAGACGTTAAATGAGAGATCTTCTCTATTGATGTATTATAACCTCAACATTTCTGAACTCATTAGGTCTAAAAGTTAATTTCTTATACTTTAGCACCTGCACATCACACGTGTATTTGTTTTTACTCTAACACTATTTCGCAATATACCCAATTATATAATCGCAGTCGGGTCATTCCGCTGGAAAACACCCAGGTAGCACAAATAACCTTTAAACGTTTTAGAAACGTTTTCAAGCTGTTGTTACAACGTAAATAACCGTTTTGCAACGTATAAAAAACGAAGTGTGCTACTTGGGCAGTTGTTTTGTCCCTCAAGTACAGTTTATATATTTTTTGAAAATAATATTTAAAAGAATAATGAGCAATATTTTGTTGCTTAAAAAATCAAAAACGTATGTAATTTCTTAAGCAAAAAAAATAGTTCATTTCCTTTTAAAGTGATTGATGAATTATATGAGCTTTCACATGTAGGAAAAGTGGCAGCTTTTTCGTGAACCCAGCACTTTTTAAAAAATATTTTGTGTTCTGAAAAAGAAGAGTGTATGATTTTTTTCAATTTGTTCTTTTGATACACATGTTTGCTCGTTATAGAATTGGCTCACATTATTTTCATCAACGAGACCAAATGATAAACCGAAGATTTCGTACCTTAAAGAGACCTTTATTATTCTTGATATAAAAAATGGATTTATACGATTTTCCCCTACTTAAAATATCGATACTTTTTGCGAAGAAGACAAAACGGGTTTTAGCTGAGGTAATGTTAATATTTAACTGTTTGTAATATTAAAAATACGATCATAAATAATACATCAGACGAATATATTATAGATATGTTTGTAAAAATATTTTTTAGTTTTTATTTTTGTCAGGAATGCTTACTATGAGTTAAGTTTCCAAGATATGTTTTTTTTTTTGTTTTCATAAACTGCTTAGTTCCGATATGTCATTGCCATAGGAGAATTAACTAGTGATATAGAATACATTATTGAATTTTGTTTAAAAAAATTAACAATAAAGCAAACCTATGTGTACTAAGTAATAATGCATATATAGCGTAACAAATGGATTAATTCTTTGAAAATTATCACTAGAATTACCCATTGATATGACGAGATATGTTTCGGAAAAGCCGAAGATGACTCTTTATTTTTTTATCAAAATATTTCTACTTTTTGTTCTTTGGAATTTATGAATTGGATTGTGGAATCAAAGATTTATACTTTTATAAGGAGAAACAAGAAACTGGTGTATGAGTTTCGTAAAAAAACGTGTTTGTTCAGTTTTTTTTTTTTTTTTGCTTTTGATTCAGCAATATTAAATAACCTAAGCATAAAAAATGTTTCTTGTTTTCACCTCAATAAAAATTGAAGTGAAAATAATATTTTATTTTGCTCACAGCTGCTGATTTTTTTTTGGAAATATTTATGAGCTGCATAAACTCGTTTCTATGCGTAAAATACTTTTTCCGTAACTTCATGACTAGTTGCAAAAGAAATGGGACTTTTAAAGGTCTGAAGAAATTTTGCAAATTCTGAGAGAGAGAGAGAGAGTTTTGTAGTTTTTCAGTAAGCTATCTTTTTCACGCAGTAAGCATAATTTAATAAATTAATGTGCGCTACTGTAAAAATATAGTTAATTTTAAGCCCTTAAAAATAGCAAATTTTCCTGCAGCAAACATATGAGTTCTTTTTTGCACCGTTTTACAAATGTTCAAGTTAATATTTTGCTTGACGTATTTTTTTATGGCTAGAAATTTCAATTCAGTTCAAGAGTCGTTAATATTAATTAGACTGTTAAATATTATTGAAATACATATGCCAATCTTTCTCAGAAAATTATAGAAAAATAAAACATCACTTCTTATATTTAAGTCAATTTTTTCTCGAGAATCTCAACTTATATTGACTGCTGTACAACTTTACTGCTCATAATATCCCACACCTTATAAAAGTATCTTTCCTATACCCTTGCACTTGCTGTTGATCACTTGTGTCTCTTATCCAATCGTATGAAGCTCTCACTTGATCTTTCGCTATAAATAATTTTCTCATTATAAACATTCAATGGCTAACAATATACTTTCGTAGAAAAGATATGAATCAAAAATGATATAAAGTATCCTTATGATACAATTAGAGTCACTGTGTGGTCCTTATCAACAGTGAACAAAAGGTTTGGCACTTAAACAAGCTACATCTATTCATATGAAAAAAAATCAGCTTAGAAACAACAAATCACAAATGAAAGGGATATTCAAAGTTGGACATCATTTTGGTTTTTAGGTACTTTGCTGATGATGGAACAGCTGGAACATCTAGCAATTTTTGGTGTGTGGTTTTCTTCCTCTTTATTCAGGTTGTTTGGAAGGAATCTATTGGTAGTTTGAGTTCCACAGTTACGGCATTGAGTCATATTCACTGTCAGTGTGGATTGCATTCTGCTTTGTTGAATAGCCAAACCTGATTCTGAAATTATCAAAAAAGTAAGTTCAAAGAGTTTAGATAATCGAATATAATTACAGTAGAATACCATGACAACGAATATCAGTGTAACGCTATATCAGTTTCAATGAAAACACAATTAGTCCCGATTTAATTTCAATTACATTGTTTGAATTTAATTACAACGAAATGCCCATTACACAGAACACACATTACGGTTTTTTTGAAGTTTGTTCTAACTGGATTTCACTGGATTTCAAACTACTATTTTAAAATAAGTACTATAAAATTCGGACCTAGTGTCCTTCTTTGGCATAATCTGATAAAAAAAAGACATCGTTCTCCGCTAATCTTTAGGAAGTATTTTTTATGGAAATTTCTATTGTATCTGGTAGAGAGGCTCCAAGTACGTAATTGATATCCAAAGTAACCTTTGCAGTGATTCCTTTGACAAACAAAAAGGTAAAATGCATGTTTTTGTTTCCTTTGAAGGTTACTAATAAAGCTTCCTTTAAAGTGTTTTTGTGCAAACGAATCTGCACAAAAAGAAACCTTATACGAAATGTTTAGCACAATATAGCTCATTAAACATGTTGTGCCATTAAACGTAGTAATCAACAGACTAGAAAAAGTTTGCTGGAGAATTTTTTTTCAGCAAGATATATATATATATATATATATATATATATATATATATATATATATATATATATATATATATATATATATATATATATATATATATATATAAGTTATTGCTTCTGCGACTTTTCGATGCATAATAATCTACTGAATTTAAAAAGAGTTCTATCTTGGTATCAGTAGTTTAAAACAAATTTAAGCATGGTGATTTGCCAGAAATCTGTCCAGTGTCTTTCATCCAACCATTTGCTTTTTCTAAATGACCGGATACTGTCGACGGCGACCCGATTACAACGGAAAACTTTACGCAGTGCAGAACAGAACAATTAGGCAGATGTGTTACGGGAGATAAAGATTATATGATGTTTGTTCCGATACTAAAATATGCTTCAGCGAGGGCCACAGTCATGAGCGTTATGTTTGGACAAGTTAGTTATAGTCTTTAGTCCCCCTTCGAAGTTTAGATCGAAGTTTTAATCAGGCAGTAAATATTTCTTGAAATTTTGGCGAGGGTAAGGAAAGAAGTCGTTTTTTTTTCATTCAAAAAAACAAAGGATTACAGATCAACCATAAATCTGTCACTCTTAAATCCATTAAATCCTAATAGAAAACATTGTATTTGTTTCCTAATTTTTGTGTGCAACTAATTTCCTAATATTTATATTAAATAGAGGAATAACATATTACATGTAATTTTATTAAGAATTTATAAGTTTTCTCACCATCTAATGTACCTGGATCCATTCTGGTTGATGATGTCGTGGGGTTATTATATCGATCTGTGTTCATAAGGGACTGCCTTACATTCTTCTCTGGATGAATGAGAATGATGTAGATTTTGTTCGAGAACAAGCAGATCAGTGTTACTGTAGCACTTAAACTCACTGTTGCAGACATCATGAAGACATTGATTTCAGCATGAGCAGATGTCGTAAAATAAATGGGAATAAAAGCAAGCCAGATGATGCATGTTGTATACATAGTAAATCCAATGAATTTGGATTCATTAAACGCTTCCGGAATTTTTCGTGTCAAAACAGCATACACGGTACAAATGATAATGAGAAGCATTGGATATGCAAAAGCTACCATGTAGGTGGCGTCAACAGAAGCTGCACAAACTAAATGGTTTTCATCTCTGGTACGATAATAATGGATTGCACTGGGTGGCATGAAACTCAGCCACATTGCGGAAATTACCAGTTGTACCACAGTTATACATCCACAAATAAATAATTGAGATTTTGGGCTAATGAAACTAGGTCGTTTGGCACTTCGGGCACCTGCTTTGAAGATGCGAGCTATTCTATTAGTTTTAGTAAGTAGAGCACTGTAAATTATTGTAAAGCATAAACTGATTCCTATTTGTTGAGCACCGCAAAGAAGGTCCGTGGGTTCTTGGACTAATATAAAAGTCATGCTGTAGCACATCAAAATCCCTCCTAGTAAAACGTAGCTGAGTTCTCTTCCTGATGCTTTTACGACAGGCGTGTTGTTATATTTAATAAAAACTAAAATAGTGAAGATTGTTGAGAGTATTCCTACACTTGAAAATGACATGGCACCAATCGCCCATCCACTATTAATTCGCATAAATCGAAGAGGAATCTCCTCACATTCAGTATGATCTTCATTAGGGCGATATCCAAATGGACACTCGAAACACATCGTTTCCGTCTTCAGGACTTGGTACTTGCTGCATTTCAAACAGTGCCAGCAGCACTCCTCGCCTTCTACAAACTTTTTCGCTTCACCCATACCACATGGTAAACTGCACACTGACGTTGGCATTTCGGGCTCATCAAGACGAAATTGGATATCAGTAAAGTTGAGTTCCAGTTCTCCATCTTCATACCTACCAACTCGGACCCATTTGTATAATCCTGAAGCGACTTGCTTGAAATGAATTATATTGTAACGGGCTGGACCATCGCCTTTCTCAGAAAACTGAAATTCATCGCCACTTAAACCTGTAAAAAAAAGAGTAAAATTATTTTTATATTCCGCTTACTAATACAAAGAGTACATGTATGGTATCCAAAAGTCAGTTATGCTAAGTGCATGTTCTTATCACAGATAATGCAAAACATAAATGTTAGAAACGTTATTTGTGAAATATGAGCTTAATACTCTAATCAGAAGTGTTGATTTAGTGTAAAATGAACAGTGATATAAAAATGATTTAGTATTCCTTTGCAAAATTAAGAACCTCTTTTCTAGACTAGGGATGTGAGAAAAATTTATATTAGTGCCATCTGATGGGAAACCTAACTTATAATAAGCCAAGCGGTCCAAAACAACCTGCTACAGCAGTTGTCTAAGTGCAGTAAGAAAGTAGCGTTTTCGGCTCTCGTTTTCGCCCTCTAATATATCTTATTTCTCTTCGTGAAGAAAGTTTTTCTTATTTACCTTTTGGAGGTAGAGGGTTACGCTCGCAATTATCTTACTTATGTGAAAATGGTTAGTTTCGTGTATGTATTAAATTTTCAGAATGATTCTTATCCCAACAATGTTGCGCAATACAAGACTTTCTTTCCATTTTGATCCCTTTCAAATTGTCCAAAAATGCCCCCAACCCATCAGATCTTGATATTTGGGAATCCTTCCATATTTTGAAAAACAGTTCTGACTTAGTTAACGATCTCAATGCCATTCCTTATTTTTCTGCTGTTTGGCGTCCATTTGTATAATTTTATCTTTTCCCATTATAATTTATTTTTCTGATATTGCTGGCATTTTTCTATTTTCTATTTGTCTTTATTTTCCTTTTTGTTTTCTTCCTTTACCGATTCGCTTTCTCTCATTCTGCTTTTTTTTGTTCTTGCGGTTAGCGGTTTTAGCTTGCTGTTTTTTATTATGTTAGCCTTTTGGCTTATCGTGTCGCCAATCGAATTCTTTCTTTTCTTCTCGTACCTGATAGAAAGCTTCGGTTCAATCTTTATTTTCCCATTAGATCTTTTTTGGCATAAACATTTTCTTATTGGTGTTCAGATAATCCGCTTTGTTGGCTTTTTAAGCTGTTAGCTTCGGTTCCCGTTGCTTTTGTCGGATGTCTGTGCATGCATAAGCTCCCAATTAACCGAATTGAAAAAGGCGTCTCTAGTAACGCCGAAACACGTGTCTGCAGTATCCCTGCATATTAGCGCCTCATGAACGTTAGAATTATAATTTGAAGCAAATATTTAACTAATAGAACAAGTACTATGTTTGTTTATCAGTAACACATTCTCACTAGCTCTAATAAAAGAGCAGAAAGAAATAACGCAGAGAAATGGAAGTAAATTCAAAAATACATTTTAATTTTAAACTCAAAACTTCTTGTCATCATATTCCCCACAAAAAGTTATACAAATTAACTAAACACTAATGTAGTTATTTCAAAATAGTCGCAAGGTAAACAAATATATTTATCAACATTCTCAAATTATTAATAGTGCTTCTCACAGTTTCGTGAAAAGTCAATTCTCTCGTTGGCGTACAATAAATATATTTTTGCTCTTAATTCGAAGAGCAGACTACCTCTTTAAGAAACGGCAGTTTCAATTCAAATAGAAAAACTTCATTCAATAAAAGTATTAAAAAACCTTATTTTTTGAAGAAAATAAGCGTGCTCTGAAACGGGAAAGATAAATATCATTTTGGCAAATGTTATTAAAACTAAATTTTGTATTCTTGCCTAAAGTTTTGTGGCGAACTATTCCCGCATCAAATTAATTTCAAGCAAAATGTTTTACAATAAAGATTGCACTTTTTGATTAATTTATTTCTATAGTGTAAACACATGCGTGTTAGGCGAATTCATTATGGAAAATCTTTTTACTGCTTCACGATTTTTGCAAACAGGAAGCACCATTTTTCATTGAAAATAATTTTGAACTTCCAAATCAAGTTAACGGTAGAATTTTAGAGAAAGATATGTATATTAGAAAACTCTTCATTATTGTTATGTTCAGAACTTAGCAATCTTTTAAATGATTTTTGACATTTTTAATATACTGGCATTGACTAAAATGATCATGTGCCATGGGTGGATTTTATCTCATTTTCAAAATTGAAAAGGACTGTGGTGAGAACCGTTGCATATCGGTGTCAATTTTTTGTAAAAAAAAATGTTTTGACATCAAAATATATTTAAGCCCTATGTCATTATCGTGAAGTTTCACCAAATGTGCAAAAAATAGTACTTTTGAAATTATACTTTTATGTGTGTTTTTTTTTAATCTCCTCTTTTTAAAGCAATAAATCAGTAAACTTTTTATTACGAAAAAAATGTATATATTATAATATAGTACCATATATAACCCTTTCTTTTGGGAAGGAGAAATTTGTATAATTTCGATACTTTTATCCTTTGAAGCAGAGATTTTATAAAATGCATTTTTTGAATTAAAAAAACATTTTAAATAGTAATTTATAATAACACCACAGAATGACTGTCGTGTACCGATTGTACTTTTTTGCATCAAATTATGTACTACATTTGCTTTTGCAATCACATGTCATGAGTAAGTTTCCCTCGGGATTTAATGGAGAACGTTTTTTGACAATATTCGGAATTGCATCGCAAGAAAAACTTATTTTTGAGATACATTAGAATTCCGAAATATTATGTTTTAAAGCGCAAATTCGACAACATTTAAATTTTCAAACTGTACAGTAAGTTCGAAACCATTTGAAAACTTCTCGGTTATTTATCATGTGGTAACTTGCAATCGAATGGAATGGAAAAGTAACTACGAATTAATATATGCACATTATTTAAAATCGTTGTTGAGCTGCCCACAGTAAAATCAGGTGCACCTTATAATGATAACCATATTTGTATTAACTATGTGCAGTGATATGTTCTGAGCATTGTAGAAAAAGTTGTTCACCTAAATCTCTAGAAAAGATCTCTAATAACAGGAGGCTTACAACAGCAAATAAAGCAGGAATGATTAACTCACGGTCTTGCGAGCCCATGCACTTGGACACTACAATTTTAAGGACAGCAAAGTAAATGTTTCCTTTTTTTCCCTTTTTAAAAAAATATACATAAATAAAAACTGCTTTGAAAATTTACAAATTTTCTTCTGAGAGAGGCACAAACTTGAACCATGTTCTGGTCATCACTTTGTCTTGACCTGACCCTGAAGTTCTTCGATACGTTTGAAAGGAAACCTTTGAAAATTAGAATAATAAAGAGCAAAAGAGTAACGTCAAGATCTACATGTGGGTGAAAATGGTGACGGAGTTATGAGAATGGAATCTTGAATAACTACAGGAGCGAATGCAGAGAAATTTTCGTTTCATATTATCTAAAATTTGGAAACATCCATTGGCTAAAACATTTATTGAGAAAAAACATATCTTAAGCAAGCATGCCGAATCACTGATATTATTAACCGCTCTGAACAAAAGACTTTGGATTGTAAAAGGAAGAAAGATTGTCCAATGTGTCGAAAGAATTTGCATTATTTGCAAAAGGCTAAGAATAAAACCATCTGGAAGTTGATTTTCCACCTCTTAGTACCTATAAAACAGACGTGTCTGCTATATTTTAAGTTACAGGATTGTATTTGGTTGTTTCACTTTTTACGAAGTTAGGAAGTAAAATTTATATCGTAATGTTTATGTGTGTTTACATTTGCACGGGCGGTATATAATTGCGTTAGTTTTGACTTAATTGATTCACTTAGTGCTGGAGCGTTCATTCTCAGCGTTTATCAGGAAAGATTTATTACATGATGTGGAAGAATTTTTATAATCTATTCCGTCATCTTATGATTCAAAAATCTGTTAAATAAGTAAACTTTGTTGCATGTTTCAGAAATTTAGATTGAAAAAAGCTAAAGAAATAACTTGAAGTGCCTCACATCAAAATGGAAGTTTCAAACTCCAGGAGCCCCATGGTAGAGAGATTTTTAGAAAAGTCTTTTGAAAATTCTCAGGAGCCTTCTTAGATAGAATATAGAACTAAGTTTACAAATAAGCTAGTACTGTAGGAACCTTTGAGCCGGTCTCTCTTACAAATTTTTCAACTTGAGAGTCGACTTGTCTGCTTGAATGTTTTGAATATTTTGATAATGAATTATGTTTAGTTTAAAGCTTCATTATCTTATAAAAATGCTATATTCTTGGTTATGGATTTGAGTTTGCCCACTACTCATTGTGGGGAAGGTGATGAAAATAAACTTTAAAGATGAGACATACTTTCTTTTCCAGCAGAACACCCTTTCTTTCTTGAGGCAGCAAATTACTTTTGAGAACAATGTGCAAATTAAACGGATTTTTGAATTATAGGATGAAGTTGACGTTTTGAATTTGGTTATGTTTTAGTAGAAGTTTCCTTTAGTTAATTGTAAAAAGTCCTAATAAAAGTTTTAAATATAAAACATATCTTTTAATAACGTTACCAGTTCAACTTAATTAAAATAACAGTTTAGACAGTGCTCACGAACTTGAAAAATGTGATACACGAATGTAACACTAGGCATAAGTCGATCTCAATTAATTTACTTGTTGTTTTCAAAAGGTTTATCGCTTTATCATAAAAAGAAAAATTTCAATAAACAGGAAAATATTATATTTGTATAATTTAAGAATGAGTTGTCGTTTTGTTTTCCTTGATCTTTAAAGCTCTATTTATAACTGAAATCAGATATACGTTAGAAAAATCGGGTAAAATATTTTTGATAGGTCTGGTTGTGAACTGAGAAAAAAAATACCATTTCACTTTGACCCGCTATTTCACCAACTAATTTATTCAATTTATTATTTTTCCAAACTGGAAAATGAATGTTTTTACTTTTGTACGGATTGATTCTCAACCTTTAAGAAATATTTTTAGTTCAGAGCGAGCCTCCTTTGATTAAAATAACACTGCATTCAAAGTATAAATTAATTAATGATTAAAAAAAAGAAGCTGGCTTGGTGGTCGAGCAAAATGGAGAGTTCATAAGCATCAAAAAAGGGAGGGGGGGGAGGATTTTCTCTCATTTTTATATTTTCTTAGGTAGCTGGTGTTATGAAACTTTGTTTGTTAACCTGGAAACGGAGGGGTAAAATTAAAATTTTCATTATCTGCATTTTTTTGCTTTAATCTATGTTGTGTCATTTCATTCTAATATTTTAATTTTCAGCTACGCTCTACCTTTTAAAAAAATACTAAAAACATATAAATTACTAAAAAAAGAGGCACTGCGTTATTTAAAGTCCAAATAAATACGACGGTAACAAACCTAAAATTTGCAAACATGTGTTTCGAGGGTGAAAAATATCCATCTTAGTCATTGTTAAAAAGAGACTGAGATAAAGCACAAAAACGAAAGAAATAAAGAGACCCTCCTACCCCCTATTTTTTTCAAGCCTGTTTTTAGAAAGTTATTTTCGAAAAGCCGTCTTATAAATTGAAATATGATCCATGTCATTCCTTCCTTAGGAAGACAATTTCCAGGTTAATGCATTTACCTCTAATGTATTAGTTTAGGGCCAATTATCAGCTAACATTTGCTTTCTTAATGTGTTTATATTTTATCTTTATTTCACGCAGATCCTTTTTCGTACAAAAGTTATTTTAATTTAATATTTTTTTTTCCTTTAAAGCTTCTCCTGCTGCATCAGTGACCAAAAAGGCTTTATTTGGTAAAGAGTTTTAATGCACAAAATTTTCGTTGATTGCTATTAATTGCAACATGTTAATAGGATTTTTTTCTCACTCTTTTCCGAAAAGCTAGGGCAAAAGTTTTATGGTCTGAGCAATGTAACAATTAACAATTTATAAAGAGCGATTGTATTTTTACTGATAAAATTTTGCTGATATCTCAAAAATACATTTGTATAAATGAATATTTTGCATTTGCTTCAAAGAGAAAGTCGTTATTAGAAATCTTGAAACATTTACATGAGTTTCCATGCTTATCTTTTAAGTTAATAAAATCTAATTTATACCAGAAGAAAAACGTAACCAGTAGTTTGACCTGGTATTTCAATCATCTTTCTCATGCTTAAACTTAGAAAAAATATACATAATTTATTAAGTCAAGCACTATAATGTGTGCGTTAAATTGTATTTAGTAGCATTCGCAACTTCACGGTTTAATTCCTTAATTTATTATAGCGTCACGTTCAGCTATCGAAAATAATAAACTTTGAGGAAATAAGAAGACGAAAATCTACTTAATATTCCTGTATTATTATTCTTTTGAATCGTCTGTTATAATTCGTGTTAAACACCAGCAAAAAACTGAATTTTAATATCTATTTGATCAAGATTTGTCTTAATCCTAAAACTCATACCAAAATTGATTTTTTAGATAATTTATATCGCGCCTCGTTATATTGCACTTTTCGTCTGTTTCCTGATAAATTACAGTTGATAAAACATTATTTTAAATTTGAAATAAGTTGTAAAATGGTTATTTCTTGGAGGAATTATTTTCTTAAGAAATATAATTAGTTTTATTCAGTAAATAAAACAGGGATGTATTCAATTCCTTTGAGCTCGTTGCATTGTAATTAGTTATGATCATTCTTATTTAGCAAAACAACAATGAGAACTTGTGAAATATATAAATACCTCTGTACTTGAAAAATAAAAGCAAATAAAATAACGTTTAAAATAGTTTTTATACGTTAAAATAGGCTGAAGCTATTTAAAAAATTAAATATTAATTCCTCACCTTGAAAAGACACGTTCTTCAGGTAGCTTAATAATGTGTATCCATCAATGGGTTTCATTTTCTGACATAATCCATATCTTCCACCACATAAATCTTTATGCATTGCTTTCAGTGCATAAGCAAAAGAAAGCACTGAGTCACTCACAAACTGCAATTGCCTTTCTGGTTCATAACCAGTTTCACTCGAAATTACTTCATTGCCTGTGCAATTATTTTGCCTCTGGTTATAAGGCGTCACTGCACTTCCTGGCCATTTGCACATAAAGAAATGCTCCCAGAATTCAGTGAACCAGGGATTTCTCTGATTGTTTTGTACAGTGAGCCGCTTGAAATAATCGTCAAAGCCATCCACTGGATGGGCTTGAGGTTGTACCGAAAGCGTTCCTTCCACTTGGTCTTCGTTACCTTCAAACACTAGCGATCTGGCACTCCAGCCATCGCTTCCAATCCACGTAAACGTTCCTGTTGCGTTATTTCGACGAACTGCGCGCATGACTCCAGCCACCTCTTGATCTGATCCAAATATTATCACACCTGGAAAAGAAGAAAAAAAGAATTATCAAATGTACTTCTCTCTATTGATAGTATAAATTAGAAGTACCGTAAAGTCGGGTTACTTGGACCCACAAGGAGGTTACTTGAGCCCACAGTAAAATGATAAAATCTGGGTTTGGTACTAGCATTAGAGACTGCAGAGTGCTTCTACCTAGAGGAGAAACGAGGAACTACGTGCACGTCTTCAACTAATAAGTACCAAACCTAGATTTTATCATTTTACTGTAATGGGCTCAAGTAACCCCTTAAGGTCCAAGTAACCCGACTTTACGGTAAATAACTTGTCTTCTTATTAAACTTATCTTGTTTTTACACATTTTTCACTCAAACGATCAATTAGATCTACTTAATATTTGATATAAAATATATTAACTCATTAATGCCTGGCGTCCCTTTTTAGGGACGGTCCAAAAAATGGTCTGAATTTCCCCAAAATGAACATTTCAACCAAATAATAGTGTTCAATTAGCACCTTGGTATTGTTTTAATTCGTTATTAACAGATTGCAGCACATAACCATTGTAAAGTGTGTTCTGTAGCAGTTTTAATATGATCTTTATTAAAAATGACATCGTTCACAATATTGAGAAAAAAAGCTAAGTTTTCAAAGTTATTCCCAGCTTCCCAGTTTACGTTAATTAATGATATTATTTCTTCTTGTAAAATGTCTTTTTAAATATTATATCGTAGGCAGAAAACAATTTTAGTAAAAAAAGTATGTACTCTCTGGGGTCTATCGTAACTTTTAAAGACGATTTTTCTTTCCTTAATAAAAAAAAAATTTTTACATAATATTTTTTTTAAATTATTTTTTCTGTCCATTAAACACTGTTTGTAACCAGTATACAAAAAATCTTTGGCAAAAAAAAGTCAGGCATTATGTTTTTAATGTTTTTTTCGTGTTTATTACTCTATTATTGATGATTGTTGTAATTATTCTATTAAACTTACTAGAAAATGAAGCCATTACCAATAGCCTATCTAACACACGGTCTGGTAAGCAGCAGGTCACTGTCCCTTTCATAGTTTTATAGAAATATCTCAAAACACTTACTGTTATGCAATACACCGCGTACTTACTGTTAGTCTTTGAATTTGGATCTATACCCGACATGCAGTATGTGGCTGCCGGCGGAATATAAAGAAACAGCAAGCAGTGCAACGCATACAGGCCAAAGCTGAAATATTTACTATCATTGCCAATTCAACTGTCAACAGTGAAAAAGCAAAGAAATCGAAAAAATCGAAAGTGCAACAAAGGTAATTATAGTCATCACGAAAAGAGCTAAAGTATAAGTTTGACGTGGTAACCTTACGTGGCCTTCAAACTTACACCGGCAGAAAAAGTACTTGCCTTCTGAGGGGAAAGTGATATCCTAGATTTCAATCAGTAAATATCAATCGTGTTGTAGGATAAAAAAATTCTTATTTTTGCCTAAAGTATTTTTGAATATTCTGCATAAATATTGAGAGCTCAAAAATATTGTGCGATGTCCTACGCCATCTGAATCCATTCTATTGCAGTCGAATCCCATCAAAAGCAACACTACTCCAAATGGAATGATTAGAGCCTGACTTTTAAGCGGCTCTTTGCACCTGCAGCTGGGGTGCTACTTTTAGGAGTTATGGCGTTATGATTCATATTCACCCCTAATATTAATATACCAAATATTAATACTACAGCGTAACAGTACGCTTGTGCGATGTTTCATTGAATTGTGTTTCATTCAGTCATTTTAACAGAACATTGCTTCGTCGCACACATCAAGAGGGCTTCCTTTTTCCCCATTATGACCTTCTCTGGCCTGATCAATATCTTGATTTGTCACATAAGGAACATATCTGGGATCTATTGTGATGGTAATTTGGGGAGGCATATTTTTTCGGTTGAACGAGTGACGCGTTTTCAGTATATGGAGCTTATCTGGGATCGATTGTGATAGTAAGCTGGGCCTATTTTTCGATTGAACTAGTGACGCGTTTTCAGTAAATGGAATTTATCTGGGATTGATTGTGACGGTAATTTGGGCGGCCTATTTTTTCGATTGAACGATTGACACGTTTTCAGTAACTGTGCTATGAGATGACGCAAAACATTGTACGAAAGTTTCATGCCTGATAGGTAGCTTGTACCGTAGTATATTTTCATATTTGAGCGCTAGGGGTGGCTCAACAAGATACTAAAATTCATATTTAATTGGAATTTTTCCACTACTAAATGTAATAAATGATCATTTCGATTTTAATTTGTAATCACTCTCTTACATTAATGTTGTTCTTACGCACGCTAAATTTCATTTCATTTTGGCAATTTCTTATAGTTGAGAAAATTATTTTGTTACACAATATATGTATGTATGTGGTGGCCACGTGGGCCTAGAGGTAGAATATTCTCCTCATAAGCAAGTGGTAGCGGGTTCGAGTCCCGTCTTGCCCATGATGTTATTTAATCCTCTCTGTGCCATAAATCTGTCCTGTGTTTGTCAGGAGGCAAAGCGCAAAGTACACAGTCCTCATGTATGTCGAAGCTGATGGCTTCTGTATAAAAAAAAATATGTATGTATGTATATTTCCCTACATGAAAATACACCTCTACGTTTATTAAACATTTTACTTTACTTTCATCGAATTTAATTGATTTAAATAATTCATTAAGGAGTCACCCTTGAGTAGATAGATGCATTATTGCCTTGAGAATCCGTTACTTTTATTGTCTTAGATGATTAATGGTTCTAGAAAACGCTCAAAAGAAACTACATCATTAATATTTATTTCTTTTCTTTATCGCTTTCACACACAATTAACTTCGGTTGCTTCAAATTATTTTCATTTCGTTTCAATCCAAAATTATCTGCATTTTCTTAATTATCTTTATGATTGCACAAACATTAAATTCGTGAAACATTTAGCTATTGTATGAAAAGAAAATAATGTAAGGTAAACAACGTTTAAATCGTAGACTATTTATGCGTTAATGTTTGCTCGATATTTAAAGATAAATAGTTCTTAGCGTCAATTTACGAATATCGTTTGCTGGGATCACCTGATTTTGAATTTTCCAATTAATTGGAACTCTCTTTGTATTGTTCGATGGTTGTTTAGACGTTTGAGTTAATACTAGCAAATAAATAAATTGCTGCAAACAACAAAGGAAAGTAATGCTTAATGTGTTGAAAAATTCGTTGCATGATTACATTTATTTTTCTTATTTAATGCGTTTCTTGACATTTACATTCAATCTAAGTTGTGATTTAATCTAAAATTTCTGCAAAGTATACAAACAATGTATTTTATAAAGCACACTCATTTCTAAAAATATTTCTGTTATGTTTTGAAAAGCAAGTTGTTATTTTAGTAAATAGTATTTAAATTTGTGCAAAATAATAGGAAAATCACAGTAACAATAATATGAGTATATTTACACTGCAACAACAAAAAAAAAATCCATTAATTTTTATGGAGAATAAAGGGTAGCTAGAGTGTCTAAATCTCTGCTAGCAACGCATCGGGGCAAAACAAGGAACTAGTAACCTTCAAAAATAACCTTGGGTTTTTCCAGAGTAATTGAAAAACCTTTCAAATAAGTCACTCATTTTGCTGGAATAAATTTAAGAACTTTCAAAAAAAACTTTACTATATTTAAGAAATAGCTACATACTTTCCTGATTGCCCTGATCACAGCACTACTAGATAATTGTACCAAACTTAGCCGGAGCTAAGGCGGAATTGCAAGCAATATACTGAGCTAGCTAATTGTTTGCAATTCTTGCAACGCTACGAAATTTTGCTATTGTTAGGAGCTCAATAAATCTGGAAGACATCTCTGATCTGTAGGTGAAACACCTAATAATAGGATTAGCATTTCTTCGCACAGGTATTTAAAAATATTTTTCCCAACAGGGAGAAGCCTGCACTCTTTCAACTTTTAGAAGTTCATTACAAGTTTCGCAAAACTATTTTTTTGTGCAGAAAACTGATAAAAGCCCGGAAAGTTGCCCGGAAACAACATGTGACTTTTCCAGTCACGCAAAATCTAATCTCCATTTACGGGAGGGATGCGTTTTAAAAACCCTCGCGAATTTCATAATTTCAAGTTATGAAAATGGTTTTATTTTTTATTAACATACTCAGTTATTTTAGACATTCGTAAACACCGCTCAAACTATTTCAAATTTTCACTTTTCCTCAAACTATTTCATTTTTAACTATATACAATGCTGGACAAAAATATAGGGTTTTTAAATTAGCAGCAGAAATGAAGTAAAACAGTGGTTGTGGAATAAAAATATCCATAAATAAGGAGCATATTTACTATAAGCTCATTAATAAAAAGTATTGTTTTCACATAGTATTAATGTTAATATTTTTTTTTATTTAGGGCTTCCCTTTAAATAAACGAAAATTATTCTTATATGAAATGGAAGCGATATGTCACACTATATGTTCTTAATCATTCCCTTCAAAAAATCAATGTCATGCCTGTCCATGTTTACTAAACACATAATTGCACTAAAGAAAATGTTGAACAAAAAATCAACAATATTTAGGAATAGAGATAACAAGAAAAACAAAATGATATTCTCTTATAATTGTATAGTGGGTTGTAGTGAAAGTAAAATATTAACTTTCTACGCAACAACACTACTTTAATTTAGCTATATGTATATATATATATATATATATATATATATATATATATATATATATATATATACACTGAAGTGACAAAAGTCATGGGATACCTCTTAATATCGTGTCGGCCCTCCTTTTGCCCGGCGAAGTGCAACAACTCGACGTGGCATGGACTCAACAAGTCGTTGGAAGTCTTCTGCAGGAATATTGAGCCATGCTGTCTCGATAGACGTCCATAATTGTGAAAGCGTTGATGGGGCAGGATTTTGGGCACGAACAGACCTCTCGATGGTGTCCCATAAATGCTCAATGGGATTCATGTCGGGCGATCTAGGTGGCCAAATCATTCGTTGGAATTGTCCAGAATTTTCTTCAAACCAATTGCGAACAGTTGTGGCCCGGTGACATGGCGCATTGTCATCCATAAAAATCCCATCGTTGTTTGGGTACATGAAGTCCATGAATGGCTGCAAGTGATCTCCAAGTAGCTGCACATAAGCATTTCCAGTCAATGTTCGGTCCAGTCGCACTAGAGGACCAAGTCCATGCCATGAAAAAACAGCCCACACCATTACGGAGCCACCACCAGCTTGAACAGTGCCTTGCTGACAGTTTGGGCCCATGGCTTCGTGGGGTCTGCGCCACACTCGAACCCTACCATCGGCTCTTACCAGCTGAAATCGTGACTCATCGGACCAGGCCACGGTTTTCCATTCATCTAGGGACCAACCGATATGCTCACGTGCCCACGAGAGTCGCTGCAAGCGATGTCGTTCTGTCAGTAAAGGCACTCGAGTCGGTCTTCTGCTGGAATAGCCCAAGAAATCCAAATTTCTCCGCACAGTTCTAGCAGACACGTCCATTGTACGTCCCACATTGATTTCTACGGTGATTTGACGCAGTGTTGCTTGTCTGTTAGAATTTACGACTCTTTGCAGACGTCGCCGGTCTCGATCTTTAAGTGCAGGCGGTCGACCACTGCGCTGTCCATGGTGGGATGTTATGCCTGAAATTTCATACTCTCGGCACACTCTTGACACAGTGGATCTGGGAATGTTGAATTCTCTAACGATTTCCGAAATGGCATGACCCATGCGTCTAGCTCCAACTAACATTCCGCGTTCAAAGTCTGTTAATTCACGTCGTGCGGTCATCATCACGTTAAAACCTCTTCACATGAATAACTTGAACAGAAATGAAAGCTCTGTAAAAGCACTGCGCATTTATACCTGTTCTATGCGATGCTACTGCCATCTGAAAATTTGCATATTGCTATCCCATGACTTTTGTCACTTCAGTGTATATACAGGGTGTCCACTCCAATCGTGGACCAATAGCTAATTTCTAAACCGTTAGAGATAAGCATATAGTTTATTTGGGAAAAAATCTCCAAATTATGAAAGGAATTTTGAGTCTATTCAATGTTTTTCAAAAAATCAAATTTTGAAAAAGTTACGAAATTTAAATTTTTATACAGCCCCCCAGTCCTATCAATCATATTTAGTAAAACATTCTTGACACTGTAACGTTTAAAACTAAAAAAAAATCACATTTCTACCACAAAAATTGACCGAGTTATGACGTTTTGAAAAATCAAGATTTTGCATTGTTTCATGACGTCATCGAGAGATCGCTTAAGGGACCGTATGCGAAATCCTTCAAAATCTTGATTTTTCAAAACGTCATAACTCGGTCAATTTTTGTGGTAGAAGAGTGATTTTTTTTTAGTTTTAAACGTTACAGTGTCAAGAATGTTTTACTAAATATGATTGATAGGACTGGGGGGCTGTATAAAAATTTAAATTTCGTAACTCTTTCAAAATTTGATTTTTTGAAAAACATTGAATAGACCCAAAATTCCTTTCATAATTTGGAGATTTTTTCCCAAATAAACTATATGCTTATCTCTAACGGTTTAGAAATTAGCTATTGGTCCACGATTGGAGTGGACACCCTGTATATATATATATATATATATACCAAGATAATATTAAACAAACCCAAATAGTAATATTTAGTACGTTAATTGTAACTTATTAGTGTAGTGGTACTTACCTTACTTATAATACTTATCCGACTTCAAAAACTATGTTTAAAACTCCAACTTAATTGAAGTTAATTAAAGACTTTATCTTACGTTTAAGGGAATTTAAAGCAATATGAAGATATATAAAATATATTTCTCTATTTTTTTTATTTTCATGTTTTTTTTCCCAAATGGTTTTCCAGTTGTTTCGAAAGTTGCACTCGTGACTTTTATTTAAACTATGAAGAAACCAAACTGGTACTTTTTTGTGCCTCTATATTATAAGGAAAATTGTACCAGATTTGGATTTTTGCATTATTTTGCCACATTACTTCTTTCAGGAATTTTAATTTGTAAGCTTTGGAGTAGCACGTACTGCTCACGTGTAATGGGGGTTTGTATTTTTAAAATTTCAAAGTAGCAGTTTATATGTGGTTCAAGTGTTCAACTAACTTAGAAACTGCTGAAATTAAAATGAACATAATAATAATAAAAGCAGAACATTATCTTAGTTTTTAAGCTTATGTTGCCGAATCAGATAAAAAAACTGCATTGTTTAGTCCTTTAAAAGAAACACTAATTTAATTGAAGATTAATATTAACAAAAAACTATTGAAGCCTTTAAGTTCCATGTTTTAAAACACATGAACAAGCAAAACAAAATGTATAGTGAACAAGTTGGAATCTTAGAAACGCTGAACCGATTAGCCCGAAGTGTAAAATTTTAAATCACTTTTCATACAGTATTGATAAGGAATCTGTGGGAACAAATTCATGTGTGTTGATAAAACGGTTCAATATAAAAGGGGGTAAATATATCAGCTCAATTTAACACCTCAAAAAGCGATATGATAAAATTGCTGAATGTTTTTTAAACATATATGTTTTTAAAATCTCGACATATGTCAGAAAAATAAGCACAGGAGAGGGATGCAATCTTTTAAATGTAACTAAAAAATAAATAACGGTAAAAGCCTCAAGTAACAGACAGAGTTGAAGAGTATTTATTTCTTTCAGATAAATTGCCAACAGTTTCATTAACATTAAATGAATTGACGCACTTCGCTGTAAAAAGATTTACATTTAGAGCGTAATTGGAGCAAATAATAGTCATTAATAACTCTTTTAACGACAAAAATGATAGTATATGCTAATACTGATAAAGTTATTTAATTTTGCCATACATTAGTCATTGGTTTTCACTTTTCTTTCAGCATTTCTAATACTGAGTACACAAAGTTCTCTTCTTTTGTCATTTCGAGTGAAAAGAACTTGAACTCTTTCTCCAACAAATTTTTGGAAACTTGTCTTCTAATTAATGAAGTTTAAGAGCAAAGAGAGAAACTGAAAGTTTTCCAAAAATATGTACACTATCGATCAAAATTTTTCTTAATATGGGCTGCCTGTAATAGGCTTCACATAATGAGATTGATGCATGGCAATAACTCAAATTTTAACGGGAAATGTCCGTAGACAAGAGAATAATTTATGTCTTCCGGACGACAAAAAAATTCACTGGTACTGATGTAAACGTCTTCTCTGAAATGAATGGCGATTGGTTCTTCCATATTTTGGATTTTAATTTCAGTGCCTCTGTTAGAAATTTAAATGAATCTCATAAAATTGTAAATTGATATTAGTGTAATAAATAATGTTAATAATAATTTTAACCTGATAGTCTTATTAGTGAGTATATTTTGTGTTTGATCTTAGTTTTCATAAAATATTCATTAATGTTTTCTTAATTATTCCAGGCGATTTCTAATAAATATGCTATACTTCCTTTAAAAATAATTAGAATAGATAGATTTCTCCTAATATGTTGCAAATCAAATTAAATCAAAAATTAACCTTTAATTTAATGTATTTAATCTAGTTCAAAAATTCGAAATCTTAACTATTCAAGTTTTTTCCTGCAAGAAAAAAATCAACCGCCTTACAATAGATACATTAAATTTGGGTCACTCTCATGAAAAAAAAGTTAAGTTGTGTTTATCAATAAAAAATTAAAGCAAACAAATTATATTTTTAAAAATTGACTTTTGATTTATTTATTTATCATACAGTATTAATGGCTCATGAATTATTTAGTAATTTATGAATTTTTTTTAATAAAGGGGCTAAGCTTAATTAATTTTAAATAATGTTTTAGAACTTCTAAGTGCGATGGTGTAAAGTAGTCATAAAAGTAGTCTTCTAAAATTACTTAATTTTATCTTATAAGGCAGATATTAGTTAAAATTTAAATGTTTGCTGAACATTTATTCTTTTTAAGGTAAGAGTGATTAAATACAACTGAGCTTAAACTCAATATAAAAATATAAATTAGTGCAAATTCGCGTTCCTGTATTATTCGATAAATTCCTAGCACTGATATTACTAATTAAACTAGGTTACGTTATTGTACACAAAAAACATTTATCAGCATTTCACTTTTATGAAGTAATAACTATGTTATTAAGTTCAAAATGTGTCGGGGCAGGAGAGTAATAATATTTCATATGTTTTTGAACATACAATTTTATTTTATGATGTGATTTTTATTTTTTTTTCTTTTACTTTGCTTGTATCTGGATGAAAAAAAATATCATTAAATAGTTAAAAAAAACTTTTTGAAAACGTATGACATAAAACTTAATAAATAAATAAATAAATAACTAAATAGCACCTACACTCATACTCTAAATTATAAATGTATGTTGGTGCTATAGAAACAACGAGATTGAGGACAAACATAAACATAATATTCTCACGGGATCACCATGGTATTCAACATATATTTTCTTACGTTACGTTAGTAGAATAAATGTTTTCAATGTTAAATAAACACATTAAAGTATTTATATATTTATACTGCTTTTAAGTTTTGAGAGCATTTCTTTTCTTTTTTTCCCCTCTCCTTAATGCTTACACCTCTTAAATCTTACTTTAAAGAAGCAAATAATTGTAAGAGAAATAACAAATTTAAAAGAGGTACGTATAAGTTAAGTACGTATAAGGGATGTACGTATAATACCCCCCCCCCGGTCGCTCATTATATATATATATATATATATATATATATATATATATATATATATATATATATATATATATTATATATATATATATATATATATATATATATATATATATATATATATATATATATACAAATGGTTTATGAAAGTCTATTACTTTATCCTGATGAGAAAAACCGAGTTGTTGGTTAAATCAAAATATGCTTATCAAGCTGAGGTTTAAAGTTCATTAACTGATTTATTGAATGTCTAGCATATTTTTTGTTAACAATAGTGCCCATTAACAAAAAAAAATCGAAAAAGTAACCATATGAAAGGTTTCTTCCATTTGTATACTAATGATTTCTATCAGAATGATATTTCTAGTTATTTTGATGAATTAACAAAAGATAATTTTGATCTTACCTTTCAATATAGTAACTCTGTATTTGTGATGCTTTTTAAAAATATAAAACATTTTTTTTTCTCACGTGAAAAAACAAAAATTTATATCCCTTAAATTCTAAATGAGAAATCTGATTACAAATATTAAAAATTAAAAAAAAATGCACCACACTGAAATAGTTATACTATTTTCAACAGAACACAAGGTCTTTACTTGAGCGTTAAAGTGCCAACCGTCCCGTATACGAACATTAAACCTAGCTTTATTTCTAAATTATTTTAAATACACCTTTGAAATGGATATAACTACTCTTTCCGCCGAAAAAAAAAACGTTTATACCTACTCGGTACTGCTCGTATTGACAAGTGTGTTAAATACTTATTATTCTAAGTGTACTCCCATACGAATTATTCAGTTTAAGTTGTGATACGCTCTCAGAGGTGATAAATATACACTGCTCGACATTGAAAATGCAACACCAAGAAGGAGTGGTCAGAAATTGATGAAATTTAGTAAGAAGACAAAGACAGCATGGAACAATAAGTGATATTTATTTCAAAATAAATAAGCAAAATTTAGAGCGAGGACGGCGTCGGCTCAGTAAGAAGTAGGACCACCGCGGACAGTGATGCACGAAGAAACACGTCTAGGCATGGAGTCAATAAGCCTGCGGATGGTGTCCTGAGGGATGGCACTCTATTCCCTTTCAACCATTTGCCACAGTTCGTCCTCTGAACGAGGCAGTGGCAGGTTCTGCAAACGGCGTTCAATCACGTCCCACACATGTTCGATTGGTGACAAGTCAGGAGAGTATGGTTGCCAGGAAAGCATCTGTACATCTCGTAGAGCATGTTGGCTGATTCGAGCACTGTGAGGCCGGGCGTTATCCTGTTGAAAAATTGCATTTGGCAGACTCTGAAGGTAGGGGATTGCCACCGGCCGCAGTACATTGTCTACTAATCGTTGGACCGTCATAGTGCCCCGAATACGAACTACAGGTGATACGGAATTGTATGCAATAACGCCCCAAATCATTATGCCACGTTGTCGCGCTGTGGGGCGTTCCACAGTTACTGCCGGATTCGATCTTTCTCCACGTCGACGCCACACACGTATGCGATGACTATCGCTGGACAAACAGAAGCGGGATTCATCTGAGAACACTACAGTTTGCCATTCTGCCATCCACGTCGCTCTGGCCCGGCACCATTCCAAACGTTGGAGTCTGTGCTGTGAGGTCAATGGCAGTCTTTTTAACGGGCGCCGTGATCGCAGGCCACGTGCAACCAGTCGACGGGAAATGGTTCTGGTCGACACAGGAACATCCAGGGTACCTTGCACGTGCTGCAGAATCGACGTACAAGTGACTTGCGGGTCCGCCACAGCTTATCGGTGAATCCGTCGATCCAAGCGGTCTGACGTCACTCTGGCTGCACCTGCACCCCTCAATGTGGCTACATTTCCTCTTTCCAACCATCTCCGACACAGCCGATGCAAAGCGCTTGCATCTATGTGGGTATTAGCTGCAATTTGACGTATGGACCAACCTCCCCTTCTCAGTCCGATCACCATACCCTTTGTAAAGTCGTCTATATGTTGGAAGTGTCTTCGTTGAGGACAGCGTGGCATTTCCTACTATCACACGTATCCTTCGAGACAAAAACCAAATTTCTCCGATAATTAGTCTGGCAGAAAAATCAACATGAACATAGCCCACTTTTCAACTTCATTCTCTTATATCTTCCTTCACGTGCGTCGGAGAGCTGCGCATTTCATATCATTTGCATAACTCAGTGACGTGCATTTACGATAAAATTTTCATGAATTTCTGACCACTCCTTCTTGGTGTTGCATTTTTAATGTCAAGCAGTGTAATTTAAAAAGAACATAAAATGGTTATAAAACAATATAGCAGAATTGGCGTTTCATAGATATGTATATCGGCTAGCTGCTTACAGATGATGTAACGTCGATTACATTTAACCTCTTAAACGTGGCGGAAAACCAAGTATCATTAGCATATATGACAACATTCTCTATACACCTGTATAACGTGCATCCACAAGTTTAGATGAAGTTAATAATGATGTGTAGATACGAACAGTTCCACTTTGATATATTTATTAACTGTTGCTTAAAACACAGATAATCTAAAAAGGTTAGGTTATTTTTTCAGTGCATGTGACATTAATGAAAAACATAAACGTGAGTGCTATTTAGTGAAAATAAATGTTGAATGATTCCAGAACCATTATTTAACGAAGATATTTTGAGCAGAGCATTGGACGTATCTTTCGAAGTATCTTAATCACTGATTAAAACGAAATACTTAAAGAGTGTTCATGGAAATATTGATAGTTTAATTTCATTACATATAAGTAGAGTTCATACCCTTCTCAAAGTAGTTCATGCAGTTAAACAACAAACTAACATAATTGGCGTCTGGGGGTGGGATGTTTTTTGCAACAACTGATATGTTCGTTACCGTGAAATTGACCTAAAGTAACAATGTGTCAGCACATTTTTATCAATCTCTGACTCAACAATGAAGGTAGTTATAAGTTTAACTTGTCTGTCTATCTACTGATCTGTGTATCGGTCTGTGGCACTCTAGCACCTTAGACAGATGGGCCGATTTTGAAAAAAAAAAAAATGAAAGATGAGTTGATCGAGAGTGTTTTTAGCTACACTGTTAAAAAATTTCCTGAAATTTTACGGTAAAAGTTACTGGCATCCATGTTGCCAGTAACTTTTACCGTTTTTTTTTAATTACTTTTAAAATATTTTTTACTGTAAAATTTTGCGGAAGAGAAAACGAGAATTAAAAAGCTCGAGATGCGAACGACAAGGATCGAACACGGGACCCACACTGCTTTACTATACAGGATACCAGATGAGACACATCAGGAGAACGGATATAGGGTGTTATGTGCATCTCAGAGTAAGTCACGTGGTGATCAATTGGCGCTGCTATCGCAATTTTTTTATCGGTACAATTTACTGAAAACATTTTCTGTACTGTAAACGCTACATTTTACAGAGTAACATTTACCATAAAAGCTTCCTGAATTTTCAACAGTGTAGGTCGTGTCTTCGGGTGACATTAATTAACGAAGAGATTAATTAAAAGCGGTTGAAACATTTTTCGGGATTTTTGAAGTGAAAATATACTTGAAAATTAAAAACAATAATACCAAAAGAAAATAAATCAATTTTTTGCATTTGATACAATGTGCTTGGCACTTTCATGTTAGACAGAACTCGAATTATAACGTTTTCAACAAGTGCGGATTAACCTTAAGTTTATGCGATTGGAAACATATGTCATCGTTGACCGACAAGGAAAGAAAACTCAATGATTTAAAATGCTTATCTGATGCCGGTTTCTATTAGTGTTCAATATTAAAATACTTGTAATTGATTTTAATCAAAGGACTTTAAAGGGACTTTCAATTTGCCCTCTTGATTCTGCCTTTTGCAACTAGCAAATTTTATCAGCAAAACAATTACCTTTCCTTTTTCGTCTTCAACATGACCTCTTAAAACAATTGAATATATATTAAATTTAAAAGCTCATCTGACCAGTGAAGTACGTTTTTTATGAGGTTGGCAATCAGGGTCGGGTTTTTTTTAAATTTATTTTAATCTTAGTACTTGTGATAAACGTGGATTAAAATGTGCGCGTAGATATTTCATTATAGGAATGTATTGTGAAGAAAAGTGACCTACTCACTTTTTTGTATTTTTTCTTTGTAGTGTGGGATCATTAATTTTATCTGTTTCTCCCTAGGAAAAGTTTATTGCTCCCCTTTTGCTATTAAAAGCTAAATATATTTAAAAGTTAACTCACAATGTGATAAATGAAAAATGATCAAATAGGCATTTGTGCTGAACTATATTTGAAGTTAAAAATCAACGTAAATAAAGCACAAATAAGGTAGAAAGTACAGCAAATAGCTATTTCAAGGCTACAATGGAGCCCCTTCATCAGTGCAAGAAGCTCAGCAAACAACATGAAAGCTGTAAGAGAACAATGTGATACTTTTTACTGACTAATTTTTCGAAAAAAGGTTCAACAAATCCTTTTTTTACCATTTTTTATGGGGATTTATGTTTTGTTTCTTTTTTTTTTTTTGCTTTCAAACTAAAACGTAACCATTTTATCATGGCCAAATTTCTTATATTTAATCATTATTAATTTTCTTTAAGTTAAATTCTTATGTTATTAATTTGGGGAATAGATAATTTGTCTTTTTCAATTACTGACTATAAATACTAAAGCATCATTTTTGAGTTTTCCTTTTATACTCACGAAGCTTAAAACGTGAAACTATTAGCACTTAAGTAGTATTTTTTACGAACCAAAGACCATTTAAAAAAGTCCTACATACTATGTTTCCCAGTTATGCTATTGTATTGTAGAAATTTCAAATGTAAATTTTTGTGATACAGTATCCCTAGTTCGTTAAGATATTATTTTGAAGCCCTAAAAGAACTGCTTGGATTGTTTTAGAGCAAACTCAATTATTCTGAAATCCCAATAATCTTTAAAAAAAAATAAATAAAAAATAAATAAAAAAAAATAATAATTAAAAACACAAACAAGTTTTAAAGTTCCTGCTTTAAGAACAGGGTGGTTATAAATTAACGTGAGGTGACTGGAACCCTCTAGCACACGAAATACTGGAAGAAATTTTGTCAAATTTCATGAGCGCACATATTAGTCCATGGGATTTTGATTTCTGAAATAAAAAAATAGTTTAAAAAATCGCCCCCTGGGGAAAATTTGGCTCTGTAACGGTGTATTTCTCTGAATATAGCGAATTAAATTTGAAAAAATGATGTACAAAGCAATTTCGCAAAGAAAAAAATGATTGTTATTTGCAAATGAGGTTTAATATGATCGCTGTAGAATTTCCAGTCTGGCGCCCAAATTCGCCCGATCTTAATACATGTGAATTTTGATTCTTCCTATAACTGAAAAGTGTTGTGTATCAAAGACATGTTTCTGATATAGCAAGTTTAAAATATATTGTAACTTTAAAAGTCAGAGAAATCAATTCTGATATGTTACGAGCTGCCGTGGAAAATGTTGTGCATCGTATCCAGTTCTTGCAACTTCACAATGGTGATCATATTGAACTACATTTGTCATAAAAAAGTCATTTTTGCAAATAAAATGGATGCATATTTTGTCAGTAGCATTTAATTCGTCGAAAATCAGAGTAATACACTTTTGCAGGGCCAAAAATTCCCCTTGTGGCGATTTTTAAAACTATTTTTTGATTTTATTTCAGAAATCGAAATCCCATGGTGTGCCCATGAAATTTGGCAGTGTTTCCCCCAGTACTTCACGCGCTAGAGGGCTCCAAACACCTCACGTTTATTTATAACCACCCTATATATATGTTTATTCCACGACTGTTACGAGTCATCCCTTAAAAACAGAAAATTAAGATTTTAAAATATAGAGTTGCTACTAGTGATTCATTTGCTTTCAAAACTATATAGATCCAAAAGTATTGATTTTAAAACAATGCTTCATTATGAAAATTACCAAAAGATCAATAAGATTTGGAATTTTGCTAATACGAGTGCATTTTTTTAATGGCGAAAAAACAAGCAAAATGTGTTTTTTTCTGTTACGATATTTGTGATGTTCATCTGTTCTTGCAGTGCTTTGGGGGCATAATATTGACCTTGTTCGCATATCACCACTTCCAAAAGTGTTAAAAGAACACAAGAACTGCTTATCTTCAGCAGTAATAACGGAACAGGTCATTAGAAAGTATTCTTGTTTTGTCGGCTTTTTGAAAAATATTGCACTCGTAATAGCATCTGGTTAACACAATATCAATACTTGATGAGTTTGTGGTTATTTCATGTATTCTTCCTCTTTTTTTTTTTTTTTTTTTTTAATTGGACTTAAAAATAACTCCCTACGTACCACAAGGTATCACATAGGGCCAGAAGGTAAAAGGCATAACAGTAAACAACTTGAAAAGGAAACACAAAATGGAACGAACACTATAAAAAAACAAGCAAACCAAAGGAATAAAATAGATAAATGAGAAAAAGCAAAAACACGCATAAAAGGTTAAACTAAAAAAAAAAAAAAAACGTTTCAAAAGATTGAAAGTCTCAATGCTCTGAACAAGAGCAGATTCTTCCTCGTTGTGCGTGCTATACTTTGGTATAGCGTTTTAAAAATGAATGCATTATTTGTAGTCACTCTGTACTACTAGTTGATCTATTTTTCCGTAAATTTCGTAAGTATATTCCAGACATATATACTTGAACGTTTTGAGATATCGTGAGTTTTGTGTAAATTTTTTATAAGAGTTGACTTGCAAGTAGCGAAGGATCAAACATTGAGTTAATTCAGTGCAAAACATTCAATTGGTACATTGAAGAGTTTGTATTTTCTAATCGAATTCTTTCAGAAGTTGCCAAGTCTCACTTACATTATTGACCTAATCATAGAGGGTTAAATGCTGAATGAATCCCCCTGCCAATCTGAAAGTTCATGGTACGAGTTTACATTAGCATCAAACATGAAAATATATCTCTTTAGCAAAGTAATTACTACTTAAAAATATGAAATATGGACAGATGTTTTTTTAATAATAGTTTCAATCTAATAAAATTTAAAGTTGAATTAATATATTTATTTCTTTTTTAGTTACAAGCTAACCTTTTATTGTTTGTAAAATCCAATTGGTTTTATAACCATATACAGTTAAGTTTTAATTAGCATTTCGAAAATTTAGAGTTTTTTTTTTTTTTCAAATAAATGATTTAAAAAATGCCGTATTTGTCTAAATAACTAACTAAGCGCGTTTTATAAAATGTCTCTTTATCAGTACTTCTAAAAAAGCAGCAGTTGGGAACTTAGGAGAGCGCAGCAATATAGAAACTTTTCAACAGTTTCCAAAATTCGAAATATGTATATTTCAGGAATAAACTTCTTGTTTTCAGTGAAAACACAAGATTTTGGATTAAAAGGATCTTTTACTTTAAATGAAAAGACAATGTAACTATCAGGAATAGTTTTTTTTTGTTGAACTATAACTGCTCATTTTCAGTCACTTTTTTTTCTGTGTGTACTAGATATATAATTATAAAAACTCTCTTCTACGAGCACAATCTTTTAACCTTTTTGAAGCAATTATTTTATTTGTTTATTTTTTGCATGCCCACTAAAAAAAAAAAAAACATGATGTTTCAACAAATAAGGATGTTCTTGAAATATCGGCGAAAAAACTAGTTTTTCATTCTGGTAATAAAAATGAATGTAATGGCTGCTGTTGGGAAAAAACGGCTTTTTTACTGATCACTAGGGAATAAACACTTATCGGTTTTAAAACCAGTCTCTTTTTTGTCTTATTTCTTATTATGTATAATTGTTTTTTTACTTACCTTTTCAATAAAACTGTTCATAGATTCTAAAATTTGTGCCTTAGAAATTAAGATAAGTCACTGCAAGGTAGTATATTTAGTAGTAATAGCTGATTTATTGTATGAGAGTAGAATTATGTAGTAGAACTTACCTCTAGCATTTGGCTTCGCCATCAGTCTTTTGACAATATTATCGTAGTATGACTCCCCTGCAACTCCAGAATCTTTTGTTAGTCTTTCTTTAACGGCTAAACAGATGTTTTTTCTTAGCAGTAGTTCCTCTAATACCGTAAATGCCTGAAAGTATCAAAGATCTCCAAGTTGGTTAAACGGTCTACTCTCATAAAACATTATAATTCAAAAAAGTCATCTTAATCCCCTGATATGCACTTAGGACGGCAGCATAGCCTACATTATGGAGGAAACGTACGAGTATTCAGATTTTACACTTAAATATATGCAAATTTACTCCTACGCAAGGAAACATTACTCCTATCTAAAGAAAACTAGGTATTTTTTATTGTGCTTTCGTCAAAATACTTTTGGCTGACTGAAATTTTACAAAATAGTGAGTAATTGCTGTCATCGTTTAAAATTGTTTCATTTCAACTACAGTATCTCATGACATGTAACGACGATTATATGATCATTTAAGTGATTACGCTTGTTTGATTTTATAACCAGTGCTGCGAATATCTAAAAGATACATTTAGATACTTATTATGAAGAAGCATATTAATTTTAGTATTGTAATTTAATTCCTATTGCTATACCAGTATTTTCTTAGTTAACTTACAGATGATTTATTTTAATTAATTACTTGTATTTGAAATAGCTTCAATACAGCTCTGTTATTAATAGTTAATTATGTTGTTAATTAAACGAATGAAGATTGTTCTCGTGTTTTGGTGATAACTGTTCTCCCATGATAAGGTTTCTGTTTGATAGTATGTAGGAGGAAATAATTATTTAACTAGCATTATCTTTAATAAGCTGCAATTCTGAGAAAATTAGCGAAGATGAAATTGTTCCAACAATTTTCTGTGCAGAGACGATTAGTGAATGAAAGCCAATTGTGTTGTATCCAATTTTCTGCTAAATAAATCTAATATGTATTACTTACTACACTAATTAAATATTGTATCAGAAGCTAAAAGAAAACAGGCAGTGCTACATATGGAATGTGCTGCATAAAAACTACAAGAAAATAATAAAAAAAGTCAGTAACTTTTTATCATTTTCTATAATATTTGGAAATCTATTTTCCAGATTTTAATACCATCTGGGAAATTATTATATGTACAGAACTTAAAGATTTTTAAAGAACTAATCAGTCCAAAATCATTCTCATGATGTTAAAAAGAACTTAAAACATTATTAACATCACCGAAGATATCTAAGCGCAGGGCTCTGTAAGTTCATAAGTAAAGTTTTATTGCTCAGAACCTGTTTTTACTGCAGAGCAGGGGTTTTACCTAACAAGTATCATAGTTATAAATTAAAGCGTACAAGAACTTGATCCATACTTAAAAAAGCCACTCTGTTCTGGTTCACCTTTGATAGTTCAATGCATTCTTGAGTAACGGTTTCCTGATAGTTAGGAACAATACTTTCTTTCTGAGCTTTCAAAATATTTAATTTGAGAAAAATTAGTTCATGAATTAAATTCTTTAATTAATTAATTTATTATTGTAGTTACAAAAATAGATCTGATAAAACGTTACGTGGCTAAATTTTCCTTATTTCGTATAGACAGCAAAAAAAAAAAAAAAACGTCTTTCTACGTTAAGAAAACTTTTAAGTTAATTGCATTTTTTTTTTCAATAACATAAGAATATTTTCTAGTACTACGCTAAAGCTAGATAATTCAAGGACAGGGATCATAAGAGCTAGCAAATCATGAATGTATAAAGAAATGATCTAATTTATTTAACGAAGATGTTTTATTGATAACAAAACTATTTTCTTCTTTTCATAAAATATCAAAAAAACGTTTTTTCTTGGGTTCGATTTTTTGATAGAGAAAATATAGGATTTTTTATAGCACACACCAATAGTTCACCACAATGATTCATTTTCGATATTTTTGCACATTCTATTTATAGTGAGCAAGAAATAAAGTCAAATGCTTTTTGCGCATAACATTTAAGGAATCTGAATAGCTTTAGGTGATGTATTTAGAAAGTGGATCAAAATTGCTGTTTTGTAGTACTTGTGGAAGTAAAATATTTCGCTAATAGAAATAAAGTCAAAATGTAGTTTTTTAATTACCCTTTAACAAATGATTGCATTTATTTTTAGATATTGTCATTGTTGATTACTATTCTTCCTTTGTTAACATATACTTTGAAAAAAAATCATGAAATAAAAATATCTTGTTTAATTAAAGTATTTTTATTCTTAATCAGCTATCATTCAATAAATATGGGATGCTCCAAAACGTGGGAAAACCTATTTTCGAAGTAGAAAATATATAAAAGCATAAATCGACATATTAGTGTAAAACTCGATTAAAAAACTTTCTGTAAACAAAATGAGGGGGTAGCGGAGAAGAAACTATTTGGGTTTCAAATTTGGTATTATTAAAAAAAGGTGGGGGAGCAGAAAAATTTTAAATCTATCAATTCAAAAAAAATTGAATCGCTTTCTTTCATTCTTTTTATTTTTATTTATTTATTTATTTTTCAATTTCTAAGAAGCTAAACTTCAGTTTTTTGAGGCATAATTCCGATTTTCAATGCTTGTAAAGCGATAAATTTGCTCTAGCAAAATGTTCATTGCACTATGACTGGCAACTCACCAACTTCTTATTTACTTTAGGAGCTATAAGATGAATATTGATGGGGTATATAGATGAGTAAAATTAACAATACATCTCCATTATTTTAATGCTTTGATAGAGAGTAAACCAACAACACCAATGATTCACAGACGTAAGTAGCATATGAATTTACATATAATTCGACCATCTTACATCTGCCGTGTGCATTGTATCAACAGAAAAACCCCAACAGCCATACATTAGTTTCTTTGCAGTGATAGAACACACCTTAGCTCTAGTTTAAATGTATGTATATTTGAATAGGGGTCATTCCATGGTAACTAACGTAACATTCAGAGCTGATTTTGTAACTGTGTTTACTTGTAACTTAAAAAATAAAAAATATTTTTTAGTGATGCTGGTGGATTTACAATGTACATGGTATCTATGTATCATCTCTGCTAAGAATTTAAAACAAAATTACTGACAATAGATATTTTTTCAACCAAAATAGCAGTGTGGCTAACGTAACATTTTTGCAACCCTGAAAATAAATGCTCATGTTGTGAGGCAGAAATTTCTCAAAGTTAAGCAAGTGTTAAAAATTGAATGATATATTTGAAAAATGTGTAAAGTTGGCTTTTAAAAACATAAAACACATTTATTAAATCTTAATTTTTTTTAGTCTTGAGTGTCACTTTTACTCAAGATGGAGTGTGACTAACGTAACGTGACTAACGTAACCATCGAATAATAAGCAGTACAGACACTACAAACTATTTATTATGACTAATCTCAGTGATAATTACAATACTTTTTCAATTTTTTTAACTTCTTATGTTGTATGATTTTTTTATGTATTCATTCATTTATTTTTTTTTATACTTTTTTTACTTCGGTATTTTTTTTTCTTCGGCTGAAGTTGACATTTTCATGGAATGACCCATAGTAGCTGTACCGCATACTGAAAAAATCACTTTTGAAAACTAGTTTTTCAATCAAAGAATTGAGTGTCGTGCTTTGTTTTAACTCCTTTAAAAATAATAACTTATATGAGTTTCAAATATTTATGCATTTATCTACAAATTTATGAAGTTTTATAATGATTAAATAATTTCTGTGTCGGGCACAGTGTATTAAAGATGTGCATATGTACACAGATTAGGCTTAGACTTAAAACGAATAGTTTTCGAAAATTTGATGGACTGCAAAATCCAAAACCGAGACCACAGGAACACATGATTATTTACCAGCATATACATATTGAGCGCACGACATTATATCAAAATATGAGAAGATGGGTTACATGGTTGAGTGAATAAACGTGCAATGACCTGGATGCTTAATTTATTTTATTACTATTTTATACCAATGTGCAAGCGTTTTTTTAAACGTGTTTTGACAAATGTCTTTGTAAAAAGTAACTTTTCTCTGCTAGTCGGTCGCACTTTCTTCATGAGTAATTTTGATAGATTTTTCTCACCATCTGCAGATTTTTTGTCTCTTAGACGCAGCCAGGTGAAGATTTTTTATGACTTGTCCTCGAAAAGTGTATAATTTTTGATAAACTTTACGATTTGACAGTGAAGAACACATGATTATTTACCAGCATATACATATTGAGCGCACGACATTATATCAAAATATGAGAAGATGGGTTACATGGTTGAGTGAATAAACGTGCAATGACCTGGATGCTTAATTTATTTTATTACTATTTTATACCAATGTGCAAGCGTTTTTTTAAACGTGTTTTGACAAATGTCTTTGTAAAAAGTAACTTTTCTCTGCTAGTCGGTCGCACTTTCTTCATGAGTAATTTTGATAGATTTTTCTCACCATCTGCAGATTTTTTGTCTCTTAGACGCAGCCAGGTGAAGATTTTTTATGACTTGTCCTCGAAAAGTGTATAATTTTTGATAAACTTTACGATTTGACAGTGACGGCCGAAACTGTTGGGCTTGCATGCCTATCGCCATTCCACCTACATTTAAGAGTACGTAGTTGTCTGTTATTGTGTAACAGCGAGAAAGAGAGAAAGAGAGATAGAATGTAATGAGAATATGTTTAGAGAAGCCACGAATAAAGCAGTACACACAAGAAAGTGTGTTGTGTTTTCTAAAGTTGAGCTAAACACATCAAAAACTGATAAATGTTTTACGAGTCTAATATTTAGTAGAAAATCTCTCAAATAAAACTAATTAATTCGCGTATAAAAACATATTCTCGGGTAGTAAACACTGTGTTGAGTGCAGAGGTATGACTGAACTACGTCTAGTACGAACAGTTTTTACTAAATTCCGAAAATATAATTGCTTTATATATTTTACGGGTTTTTTTTTTCTTTTATGAAGATATCATCAACACTTTCAGTAAAATATAGCTTAGTTTTGGATCATATTTTTCTTTTTAAGCGTAAATTTCATTGCTCATATTAGATTTTAAGCAATACTATGAAAAAAATTTTATGTTCAGCCCCAAAAAGTAAGTTTTCATTTTCTTTTTGTTAGTGTAAACATTTCCGCAAAAACAATCTGCCGTAATTAGAGTAGTTTAAAGGCTACGTATGAAAACTTAAAATGTTTTTTCTTTTTTCCAAACTATAAGTATCGGGTTTACTTAATTGTGAAATAATGTACAAACATAAAAATGTCCAAAAAAGCAATAATATTTAATACTGTTTACAAATTCAATATAAGAAGTCAATCAAAAAAAGCGAAGCTTATACTCATTTTTATGTTAAGATGTTGAAATGGTTTACATTTGTACCACTATTATTGAAAACATAGTTACTGACAGATGAAAATATTAAAATTTTATGCAGTGTAATAGTTAGTCAAATAAGTGGTAGTATTTATGATTTTTTTTTAAAAAGTGTTGCGTGATTTCAAACAATGTCGATTTTTTTTTTTCAAAATGATTATTTTTGTATTATGTTCGGACATTAAGTTATTGTAGCGAACTAAAATTTCTTAAAATAAGTTTATGTACAAGTTATCTTGCTATTACTTACCTTTTCAGCATATGGGTGATCATACCGAAGTTTGTAAGAAATATATGTCTAAAAATTTCATTTATTTTAAAACTAGTATTACATGCATACCGTCTGTTTAACCTAAACTATTCACTTACTTTCAAAACAGCATAAAATGGCAACCATCGGTTTCATGAAAATGTTTCACTTACTATTAAAGCAGCATAAAATACTCGGTAACGTTGTATTTGTTTTTTTTTTTTTTTTTTTTCATTTACTATTGAAACAATCTAAAATACTGAACATCGGAAATGCAAATGTTTTTCTTACATTTAAAATTGTATAAAATGCAGAAAATTGGTTTAATGTAAATATTTTACACACTAATAAAACTATAAAATGGGAAATCATATGAAGGGCCATTGGGAAAAAGATTTAAGTGCCCACAAAGTGATTTCGAGAAAAATGAAAAACAAAGTTTGATTTCTATTGACTCCCTTTGTAGTTAATAGAGTCTTCATGCACATTTCGGTTGATTCACATCTTTTTTCTCCCTTGTTGTTATAACACATGATATTACTCCTTCATAGCCCCTAAATAGCGCTAATATATCAAAATCGACAAAAAAGTAACTTTCGTATTTTTCCCCCTTGGCCCTTCATATGTTAAATGTAAGTATCTTACTATTAAAACTGAAAATTGCTCCACCACTAAAGTAATGTATATGACCTAACTTCTCTCTCTTTCTTAAGCTCTTATCAGACACAAGCACCTTCAAGGTAAAGATAAAGGTGTCTAAGAGCAAATATGATTTACTCCTTCAATATCATGCTAAGTGGTTAATATATATTCGAGATGTAGACAACAAAATGTTCATGCATGCTACTACTTTTATTTTGAATCATTACTACAGATGGGAAAATACTTTCTTATTTTTCCGAAAATAATTTATTCAGCATATTATTCAAGTAAAGCACAATTTGAGAAAATAAACATTTTTTCGGATTTGCAAGGAAAGAAGCATATTATTACTTATACAACTTAAAAATAATAATTCCATTGACTTACCTTTTTTTTTTTTTGTTTTTGTTTTACTTTGGCAGTGAAGCTATTGAAAATTTCGAAGCTACATGCTCGTGTAGTATTTACGCTATCTCTAAATACATTTTCTAATTAAATATTTTGTATCCATAAGATAACAATTAAACGGTTAAACAATTATTTTTTTTCTTATAGTATCATTTCAGTCTTCAATTTCACCCAGTGTTTTTCTTTATTTTCAATTGCAAGTCCAAAGACAGAAATATTAACATTTTAATGGCGTGTTAGCTTTGTCGGGAAAAAAATATAAATTTCAAGCATTTCTGATTAATTAGTTATTCACTCACCAGTATTTTTTAAGAGAACTTCTATTTATAAAATCTGAACATTTTAAGGAATTATAAAAGAAAATAAAGAGAAAAATGATTGTCAAAAGAGGTATTTTGAATATTGTTACTAGAAGATTGATTAACTTCTGATTGAAGTTCTGAGTTATTTTTAAGCCATGGTAGCATTAATTTGTTACCATAACAAACACGTTGTGCGTAGAAGAATGATCAACCAGTGTAATACATAATCTAAATAAATAATGCATATAGATTAAAATGTATTTTTCTCTCTTACTCTAGTTTTGAAAAATATTATTATTATTTAATAATCCAGTTAATTTATGCTAGCCACATATTTGATCGACACTGCAATCTGTAACATTTTAGTTGCATGCTAAGAATAAAGGTTTTTGCTACGTTGAGTGAATTATAAACGTGTAAACTAGATAATTTTCTACTATAAGATACTAACTCCAATTACACGCATCATAATAATACAGGGAATATTAAAGCTTCAAATAACTCTCTTAGTAAGATTTTTGTTATTTGAAACAAAAAAGGATTATAGTTTTGACTTTAAAAAGTTAAGCGATAGGTACACTTAATGCTAGTTACAACGTTATAGTTATTAATATTTTAACTTAATTCATGAAAGTTATATTTTGTGCGGTAAGATTTACGTAGCTCATTTGTTTAGCCATCTTTTGTTTATATCGCTCAGTACTGCGGCGTTTTGTTTTAAAGGGGAAAAAAACCACCCAAAGTTACCATATTATCTTAGTGCTAACATCTATATGAGCTATTAAGCCTCCAACGTTAATTATGCTGTGTAATTTTCTTTTTAAACAAAAGCTTGCTTACTGTATTAAAAAGAAGTTTTAATCCAAAAGTGCGTAAATAAACTAATTTTGCATTCATGGTGTTTTTATCATGTAGCTTAATAGCATCCATTAAGGCACCCACGTAATGTTATAGCTTTATGAGGAAGCGAAATACTTTTTGGATATACTAGCTTAAATTTCATAACTAAATCCAACATAACAATAACAAAAAAATAATAATGCTTACATTTTTAAATAAATGTTCTCACATCCGACAGAAGTTGATTACTATTACAAAGGAAACTCTCACTAACATAATTTAAGCGCAATGTAGAAATAACACTACATACTTTAAAGAACTGGTAAAAGAAAAAGTAATTATCAGCTTCGAAGTACTTTGTATGTTATGCGATGATTATACGACTTTATTTTTTTATTTGTTTTCCGCTCTCTAATTTCCTATGAAAGAAGTAACAGATTAGAACTTATGTAACTGAAAACTTATCTTTACAAAGTTGTAATGGCAGTATTCAGTTTCAGCTAAATTGTTAAAGGAAAAATTTACTTTTTTATGCCTAGTGGTTAGTACAAAGTCACCTTTCGAAAGCAGTTTTAAGCAATTTATATTCCTTGGTGTTTTTTCTCAAAACTCTTAGTTGAAGCAGATCGCATGAAAACAATCTTTACTGCACCAAATCTTTTTGCGCAGAAAAGTAAAATAACTGCATATATAATTAAAAATTAATAATTTAAAATTAAGTGAAATAAAAATGTACTTTAACACTATTGGACCTGCAGGAAAGGGGTGGCGTAGTGCTTAAGCGTTGGTCTCTTATCCACAAGGTCCTGGGTTAGAAATCAGGACCATTACTTCGGTGAATTTTCAAAAGGCAAAAGTCATCCGCATCCATGGCGTTTGGTTATGTTGCGTGAG